>BROE01000019.1:5333823-5354316 GCA_036571765.1 Plecoglossus altivelis
TTCCCACAGCTTAGACGCGGGTGAACACTGGCATGGAAGGAACATGGAGCAAACGTCTTTCCTTTTTCTTGCTACAGTGTGGGCGTGTGATGATATGAGGACATGTGTGTGAGCCCTGGCCCTGATCCCTGTCCAGTCTGCTGGGTGTGGACATCCCCTCTGCCCTGCTGTCACCCTGGCCCTGTGTGTCTGCTTCTGATAGCTTATCTGCAGCTATCGGATCACAACACTCAAACAGTCCTTTATTCTCTTCATCCCTCCACCCCCCCCCCCCCCTCATCCTTCTGGCTCTTCATTTTCCCTCATCACGCCCCCCCCCCCCCCGACAATCTGCTGACAGTTAACAGTCTGCGCTGGTGGTCCCTGTTTAACTGAACTATGACCCCAGACTGTGTGTGTGAGTGTATGAGAAATAGACAAAGAGAAAGACAGGAGAGTGAAGGGAGTGCATACATTTCCTCCCAGCCTGTCTCCATCTGAGTATGTGTGTGGGTTCGGAATACCACATTTGCACCCACGCATGGACACCCACGCATGAACACCCACACATGGACACCCACGCACACACACAGACTGTATATACAGCGGGTTGGGATATTTGGATCTCCCCCCCACCCTCTCTCTCCGTCTCTGTCTCTCTTTTTTCTCTTCCCCTCCTTCCACAGAGAGAGCAGACTGGGGGAGCCACCAGCAGTCACCCCCCCCCCCCCCCCCCCCCCCCCCCCCGCCCCGCCCTGCCCCCCACTCCCTCAGGCCCCCAGCCCCCCTCTGCACCATCTGGCTCCCCTCCTGCCCCCATCTAGGATGCCTCTGCTGGGGAGAACGCCTTGCTTGGACCCCCTTCTCTCTCTCTGTAAACCAGTCTCCTTGCACTCGGTGGAAGCCAACCTTCCGTCCTGCAGTAGCATAGAACAGGGCTTCACGGGGAGAGATGTAGTCATGTACAGTGAGTTATGTATTTATGTAGGAATGTGTGCTGTGTTAATTCCTTGCGATGCTATGCTGGCCTCAACCCCCACTCCTTATCTACGGCACCGATGTGATTCCCAGGCCCCTGCCAGCTGAGATACGACGTGGGCGAAAAGAACTCTATCCCCCACAATCCCACTGGGGTTTCCACAGTCAGAGAGGTTCAGTGTTACCGGTGAATGCGCCTCCATCTGTAGTCCTGACAGCAGGCTGTTCCACTCCCAGCCCTGCCCTCGTGTTTATCTAATATCGAGCGAACTGTGCTCTGTTCTGGCTCCTTTTGCTCTCTCAAATAGACTCCCCCCTCTTTCTCTCTCTTTCTCTTCATCTCTTTCTCTCTCTCTCTCTCTTATTCTTTCTCTCTCTGAGGGACACAAACACACAACACAGTGAAGCTGTGAGCACCATCAAGAGAGAGTGAGAGAAAGAGAGAGAGTGAACCTACCGACTTCTCGCTGGCCGAGTCTTCGAACATGCGCTCCAGGGGCTTCTTAGTTGGCTCCATTCCGTCCACGAACACCTGCAACCACACGCCCGCCACAAACAGAGTCACGACCCGACCTGCGACAGAATAATCCTGGAACACTGTGACCCCTCTCCCAGACGATGGCCCGCCCCTCTCTCTCCCCTCTGTCTCCCCTATCTCTCCCCTCTCTCCCCCTGCATCCCTCACTCCCTACTCCCACCATCCCATCTGTGCCAGAGGAATGAGTGGACCCTCCAGGAGAGAGCCTGTGTCTGGTGTCCTCACCCTGCCCCCCTCCCCCTGCCCCCCTCCCCCTCGCCCTGACCTGGTTGATGGAGGGTCGTCCTTTGGTCTTCCTCTTAGAGGTGGTGTCCAGCCCCCAGAGGGAGGAGAAGCGGCTCCGGCGCTTGCTGGAGGGGCGGGGCATGGCCTGGTTGCGCTTGCTCACCACGCTCTCCGTGCGTGCCGCCACCTGCATCACAGAGAAGCTCGGGAGGTCAGAAGGTCAGAGGTCGGATGCCGCGGCCTGTCTTTCATGCTCCGGTTGGTGCTAGGCTGAAACGCTGTACATCCTCGGACCTGGATGTCGAAACAAACCCTGCAACCTCGTACACTTGGTCAAGTCCTAACTTGACAGTAATAATAGGTCATTTTCGGCTGGAATGTAGACTTCAGAGTCCGAGTCGTGAGGGTGATAAGTGGTGCGATATTGATTACTAGTTAGGTCAGTGATTGTGTTGAGTGAGTGCAGGAAAGTAAAGAGGTCCTTTAAGCCCTGGGGCTGATGTAAGTGGATATGGCTCTTTGAATGGGTTTATAGGCCGGGGGGGGAACCACGCCGTGCGCGCGCACACACTCTAAGCAAACACTTTCAGCGCCTGTCGCCATGACTTCTCGCAGTGACCTGATATCTGGGATGGAATTATTGTGGCATTTCTGGGTTAATATGCATCAGAGACCAGAATAGTGAGCACTTTGTGGTTCGTCACTATTGTATGCTTTTGCATCAGTGAGCGTCTGTGTGTGTATATGTGCACACGTGTGTGTGACTCCTGGGTACACGTGTGTGTGAACCCTAGGTGCACGGGTGTATGTGTTTGTGTGTGACCCCTAGGTGTATGTGTCTGTGTGCGTGACCCCTAGGTGTATGTGCATTTGGGTGACTAGTCTCTCGAGTCCTGCTCGGTGAGTCCTGATTGGTGAGTCCTGCTTAGTGAGTCCTGATTGGTGAGTCATGCTTGGTGAGTCCTGATTGGTGAGTCCTGATTGGTGAGTCCTGCTTAGTAAGTCCTGCCAGGTGAGTCATGCTTGCATCTCTAGTTCTCTAGTTCTAGTTCTCCAGCAGCACGACTTCTCCTTGCCTAAGGTGCTGCGTGCTAGAGCCAGTTTAGAGCAGCCTTTCGGAGGGGCGTCTCCTTAGGCGCCGGGTTGTAATCCAGAGAGGCCGAGCAGAGCGCAGGAACAGAAAGGAAGGCTTATGAGACGCGCTGAAAGAGTGCGAGAGTGAGAGAGACAAAGACAGGTGAGGCTGTGTGTGAGAGGGGAAGGACTGGTGGAGTAAAGGGCCCAAACATGAGAAAGAGAGAGAGGGGGGTGGGGAGACAGAGAGAGAGAGAGAGAGAGAGAGAGAAAGGGAGAGGGGATGGGGGTAGGGAAAGAGAGAGAGACAAAGTAAGAAATTCAAGAGTGCACATGCAAGAGAACATGTGGAAAAGGGGGAAGGGGAAGGAGGTAGGACAGAGAGAGAGAAGAGATAAGGGGAAGCAACGAGTGAAGGATGAGGGGAGGGGCGGTGATGACAAAGAGGTGAAAGAAAGCATAGATGGGAAGATTGAGAGATAGGGAAGGAGGGAGAGAGGAAGAGGGGAGACGGATTCTGTTTGCGGGAAAGTGCCTTAGGGGTGGCGACGCGCTAACAGGCCAAGTATTGATCTGCCAATGAAATGCTGCTAATGAAAACGCCATTCAGCCAATCACTGGACAAAAACACCACAAGCACTATTAAACCTGTCTCCTAGCGTGTGTGTCTGTGTGTGTGTCTGTGTCTGTGTGTGTGTCTGTGTCTGTGTGTGTGTCTGTGTGTGTGTCTGTGTGAGTGTGGGGGGTGGGGGGTCTTGCATGTGTGTTTGTTCTCCCTCCTTCTTTGTTATGGTTTGACTTGCCGAGGTGGCAATTTGTTTAACCACACACACACACGCGTGAACACGCACATACAATCCTTAAATATCTCCTTCACTCTGTACATACTGTAAGATCTGTGACTGATCAACAAGATGAACATGACAATGACGAGAGCCAAGGTAGGGCCCTTAGGGTGGAGCACTAACCCTTGGGGTAAGACGTGTGCACCGTGTGTGTGTGTGTGAGTGGGTGTGTGAGTGTGTGTGTGTATGAGTGTGAGTGGGTGTGTGAGTGGGTGTGTGAGTGAGTGTGCGCTTGGGTGTGGGTGTGCGTGGGTGTGATCGCTCACCAGAGCGTGGAATGAAGACACAGAAAAGATTCCTAGTCGCCCCATCGCTAGCTTGGTGGGGCGGGAGGCGAAGGCCAGCAGGCGTTTGGGGTTGGGCAGTTCGCCGCCCTGCAGGCTAGCCTGGTAACAGCGGCAGCGGAACTGCTCCATGTGGAACTGCTCCAGGTTCTGCTCCCACAAGAAGATCTGGAGGGGAAATCAGGAAGCATATTCAATCGGAGCTATGATTATAGACAGTTATTGCATGTTGTGAATTGTAACCTTCTCAAAAAAAATAAGGTGAGCTGGAGGACAAATAACCCACGAGCTGACCGCTGTTTCCGGCATCAAGTACAGTTTCAGATGTTGTTATGACTCAGTCGCTGTGTAGACCTGTCAGTGTGAAACCTGCCCTGTCATTGGCAGTGGCAATCATGGTAATTACCAGACCTGAAGTTGCTGTTGGGATTTGAAGTCATTGTTATCATTCAGCCATAGATAAATATGTAATTGGGGAGATTTGGGGAGTATTTATAGACAATAATGGGCGTTTAAGGGTGGGATGAGACACTAGCTCAAGAACCATCTAATTTCTAGTTCACTGATTTCTAAAGGGAGACGTGCATCTAAAGGGGAATGCAGCATAAATCACAAGCTGTTGTGCGTCAGCCCTTTCTGTGTGCTGCCTGCGTGTTGCTCTTTGCCTGGCCTCCTCCACACAGTTCTATCAAGGAGGCCCACTGTGCGGAGGGGCGCTTGGGATTAGGTTTCAGTCAACAACTGGATTCTTCTATCAGAGAACGGTCGGGAGAAAAAAAAAGACCCAAGACATGAAGAGTGTTAGGGGAGGCCTTGTCTTCTGGTGCTACCTGGGGTGTGATGGTGCAGTGTGATGACAGAGATGTTACCAGCACTGCCCCCCAACCACCCCTGACCCTCAGATATCTACGCGCACACACTCACACGCAAACACCCCCCCGATTATCTCACGATAGGCCTTATTTCCCATTGGCCACACGACAGAGCAGAACAGTGAAGGTAAACAGTTCTTCGGTATTAATCATAGGTGAGAGGCTGTTTTTAGAGCTACCCTGGGATTACCCACAGATTACCAGTGATATCATACAGGGTTAGGGTTAGGGCCTCTATCAAGGGGTATTACCAGTAATGATAGTGCCATCTGAACAGGTTGTTCTCTAGTCCCTCTTACATAGACTATACGATCCTTTTCATGAACGTTTGCATTTGTATACATGGGACAAGTCACATGCAAACAGAAAATGAGAACATGTATCAACAGGCATGACGTCTTTCACATGCAGCAGCGTGAGTGTGGGAACGAGTCTCATGCATGAATACACCTGCGTGAGCCTGGGTTCACATCCCTCCTTTCTACTAGGGACATTCTGTCTGTACATTGCAGATGTTTTCTGCCCTGGGTGTGTTCAGAACACACAAAAAAACCACAGGGACTTTACTTAGCTGTAACACACACACACACAAACACACACACAAACACACACACACAAACACACACACACACACATTGTAGATGTGTTTGGGAGTTTTGTTCAAATCTCTGTAAATCACTGCTTGTCCCTTCGGGGGACGGCGATGCAAAGATTTCCATATGAGAGCATTTCCACACACCCCTTCCCTTCCCCTCCCCTCTCCTCCCCTCTTCTCCCCTCCCCTCTTCTCCCCTCCCCTCCCCTCCCCTCCCCCCTCCTCACCTGCTCCAGGATGGTCTTCCTCTTCTTGGTGTCGGTGACGGCTGACAGCTGCATGTCTCCCATCTTCTTCATCTTCTCGTCCATGTCGATCTTCTGCTCCAGCTTGCAGATCTCTGTGCGGAGCAGTCGCACCGTGTCCTCGCGGTGGTGTTGGCGGGCCAGGGCGCTGGCGCACGCCGAGTGGATCGCTGTGATCCAGTTCTCCAGCTCTGTCTGGCCGGACGTCTGGACCGGAGGAGAGGAGAGGGGGAGGGGGTCAATGTGCTGTGCAAGTGTGGAACACATGGATGTGGGTTGATGAGGGGGATGGGTGTTTGTGTGACACGCTGGGGTTCTACAGCAGTGAAGGGGGGGGGTTTCATATGCATGTGATTGTGGGAGGGGGATTAAAGAGGGCGGAGGGTGATTAGTGGGGGTCATGTATGCATTCTCAAGGGGAAGGGTTTTAGAGTGACACCTGACTAAGACAAAGGACAGAGAAGGTCATCTGAAAGGGGGGGGGGGGAGTTTGAGTGTGACACCTCACAGGGGCAGCGAGGGAAAGGGTGTGTCAAAGACAGCTGATTGGTATTATCTTCATCAGTTTACCATGAATGTATCTATCTCACTGATTGAGTGCCATTTTAGACAGCAGCCATGAATACAAATGTACACATTTCAATATGGCACAATAACTGTCACGGTGTGTCACTGTCAAAATATGGCAGGGTGGCCTTTAGGTTTGTCAGTGACTAAACAATCACGTTGACACATGGTTGGGTTATCTCTAACACTAATAAATGAATGTCTCACTCAGTGTTAGACGGCCACACACACACACACACGCACACACACACACACACACACACATCCACGGGTCGTACCTGGAAGAGGAAGGCATCTCCCAGAGAGTTGCTGAGGCAGAAGACAAAGTCCTTCTTGGGGTGTTCAGGGACGGCCTGGACGATGCTGTTCTCTGCCCACAGGGCGTGCTTAGGAACGCTGTTGTTGTCGATCCCCGAGCGGCCGTCAGTCTCGTACAGAAACAGGGTGCATCCTGGGACAAATGGAGGAAGGTGGTGGTGGTGGGGGGGCGTAGAGGGAGGGAGGTAGGTCAGCGAAAGATATACACGTCCAATCAGCCTGTACCAGACCTAAGCATGTGAGCAACTACTTTCAGCAAATGTGTTAAGTGGTTCGAAGATTCGCACTGCTTAAATGGAAGTCAAACAATGCAATAAACATATTAGATAGATTGAATCTCTCTCTCTTCTCCTCTCTCCTCTACCTATCTCTCTCCATCTCCTTCTCCTCCCTCAGTCATCGTAAGCACCCATGGGTTGAATGGGGAGGGTGGAATGTGTTTATTGCACTCAGGCGAGGCAGGAAACAGGATGACAGGAAGACAGGTTGTGCTTTCAGGCTAATGCAGTAAGATCTTTCCTCCTTCTTCTTGTAGTTTGGTGGAGAGCTTTGGGAGCCTGACTCTGACTAATAAGAACAGACTTGTTTGGCTTGTCAGGGCGGCCTGTAAAGTTATTGAGGTGAACCGAGCACAGCTCTCTGCCCTTCAACAGCAGCAAGTCTTGAGTTTGAGCCCACCCATTTAGGAGAAACAAAACAAGAGAGAGAGAGAGAGAGAGAGAGAGGGAGAGAGAGAGAGACAGAGAGAGAGAGAGAGAGAGAGAGAGAGAGACAGAGAGAGAGAGACAGAGAGAGAAAGGAATGGAAGGAAGGCAAGGAAGGCAGAGAGAGATTCTCAGGGCCTGAAGGCAGAAGACGGAAAACTGGTGTTGTTATCATGGAGCCTGATGAGCGATGTGGCAGGTGGGGATGATGATGTCACAGGAATAGAATGCAGGTGACATAACTGTTTAACTGTCAGGGTGGTGTTCCTTCCTGCTGTTGCCAACCTCATGTTTCTGTCACCAGCTCACCTTTCAGGGAGACCCAGTAGTGCTTCCACTTGCGCCTGGTCGCCGGCTCTACCTTCTTGTTCTTCTTGTGAACCAGGAAGTTCTTCACAGCCAGCGCTCCCGCCTTCCTGACGATGCCTTGAGCGCAGCCAATCAGGGCATCCGAAGGGTAAGCAGTGCTCATGGTCCCGCTGCTGCGCTCGTCACTCACGGCTGAGCCCGCCTCCTCAGGACAGTCCCGCCCCGGTCGGGTCTGCGCAAGGGAGGGAGGCAAGCGGAGGTTAACACTGTCGTCAGATTGATCCTGCCCTCTGCCCCATTAACACACGCACCCAAGCAACCACGTTGGCAACAATTACCCATGCTTGGTCCAGCTCTTGACGGAAGTTCTCGTACACCCCTCCTCTGCCTCCTTCCCCTCCTCCTCGCCCCCCCCTTCCCTCCCCTCCTCCCCTTCCCCCGCGCCCCTCCCCCCCTCCTCCGCTGCTGCTGCCGCTGTCGCTGCCGTTGAACATGCTGCTGCCGGCGGTGGAGTACACCGAGAAGGAGGCTGACATGGCTTTGCAGCGCCGGGACACCGACTCCGCCTCGCCGTCCATCTCCGTGGCGCCGCCATCGATGCCGCTGTCCCCGTACTCGCTGCCGTCGCCCAGGACGCCAGAGATGTCCTGAAAAGCACACGCGCGCATCATAAGGGGAGCACGTGCATGGGAACACGCATGTGGTGCTGGCGCAGGTTGGAGCAGACAAATAGATGTGCAACACTTTTCCTTTTACTGGATTCAGTTACAGGGATGTCTAATCTTTCAATCTGAGGTGTGTGTATGTGTGTGTGTGTGTGTGTGTGTGTGTGTGTGTGTGTCAGATGGAGAAGGTCAAGGCCTCATCACTGGCACTAGAGAAATCAGCCTGACAGCTGAGGCTGGAGCCAGGACTTTGGGGTTCACAGAGTGAAAGTGTATGTGTGTTTGTGTGTGAGCGCGTCTGTCTACCTGTGAGAAAGGGCTGTGTTGTACAAGAAAAGAATGATGGGTGTCAGTCTGTTACTCTAAAGCCTTCAGACCAACAGAGGAAGCTGAAGACTAGGTTCTTCTGAGCTGGGTAAGAAGCCATAACCTTCAACCTCAACACTCCAGCAAACTCACACAGCAGAACATCTCACGCTACAGAAGCAGAACCACTCTAGGTCCAGCGTCACCGCCGTGCAGATCAAACTGACCGAGCCCTGTCCCTTGGACCTTCGTCGTGTCCCCCGTCCCCCCCTGTGTCCCCCCCCCCGTCCCCCCGCACAGCACGAGGTGGGCTTAGCTCCAGACTGCAGTGCAGAAACACCAGCGCTATCCCTCGCAAGGGACACCATCTCATTACCATGACAAAGAGACTCGGGGTTCAAAGAGAGGAGGATTCTCCCATCATTAGTACCCAGAGGAGGCTGGTGGGAAGCAGGCTTGTCTACCTCCCGCAGCCCCCCTGCTCATCAGTACCTACACACATCACATGGGCCAGCACTGCTCCGGCTCACAAGAGAACGGTCTCGCTGTTCTTGACAAGAGGGGAGGGAAGGGGGGGGGGGGGGGGGGGTGGAGCTTTCAGATGGATCCTTCCTGTCTTCACACTTGTCCGTTGTACCTCTCTGCCTGTCTATTTTTACCCTCCCTGACTCCTCCTCAGCGCTGCCACATGAATGTGTGATGAGCACTTAGAGGGCCTCTGTGTGTTTGTGTTCCGGGACACGCTTCTCGCTCCCTGGGCACCGGGGATTCTGGGTACCGAGCAGGGGGGGCGTTGCGGGTCTGCTCCGGTGAACTGCCAGCCTGCTTGTGTCCTGTACGACCCCCGGAGGATGCTTTGCGCACTTGGGAGCACGTGCGCACTTGGGAGCACGTGCGCACAAGGACACGCATCAGTCACACCTTTAAATGGTCCCAAAGCGTCCTGATCCCATTAGGACAGGAAGCAGGGTGGCCGCAGTATCGTCCCCACGGAGCCGGAGGAAGTCATTCATTCAGATGCTTCTTTATTCATTCATTCACTCGTTCATACATTCACTCACTCACTTATTCACTCACTCATTCACTCATTCATGTTTTCATTCACTCGCTCACTCGCTCCCTCCCTCCCTCCAGGCTCACCTGGGTGGTCTTGGCACGGCGTCCCTGGAAGGCAGGGCAGGGGGCAGCCGGGATATCCAGGAGCCCCTCTGACAGACAGTGGGAGCGGCGGCAGGGGAGGGTGAACGCCCCGTAGCCTCCCCCCTCCTCCTCGGCAGGGGACGTCAGCCCCTTCTCCTCCCCCTCTCCACGCCTCTCCCCCCCTTTCTCTCCGTCCCGCCGGCCCTTGGCGTAGCGGTTCCGCTGGCCCCTCAGGACCGGGCTCCTTTGGCTGCACAGGTGGTCCAGGGATGAGGCCCGCTCTGCAGAACCTGGCAACGTGTGCATGTGTCAGTTTGGGCAAGTGTATCAGTTTGAGTTTGTGGGGGTGTATGTTGCCAGTATTCGTTGGTTTGTATGTGAATGAGTGTCTGTGTGTGTGTGTGTGTGCATTTGTGTGTACCTGACGTGGCCCTGGAAAACTCTTCATCCTCCTCCTCCTCTCCGCCGTCGATCATCTCCTCGGTGCTGGTCAGGTGCTCCTGGCTGAGGTCCGACAGAGAGAACTCCAGGCTGTCCTCCCGCCACATGTCAGCTGACTTGGACCTCTTCTTCTTGAAGCTGCCTCCCTCCCTGGGCCCCTCGTTCATCCTCTGGAGGTATGTCACCTCCCCATCCCTGTCCCCCTCCCCAGAGGACATCTCCCCATCCTCTCCCTCCCTCTCCTGAGCTATAGTGTCCGCCTCAGAGGTTTCCGGAGTGGGCGTGGCCAAGAGGTCGTCGTCATGCTGATAGGACTCCGGTCTCATTGTCATAGCAACGCGGTCGGTCCAGTGAGGGTTGAGTCCGAAATCTCCGAGCGCATCCGACGGGTTGAACGGCTCCAGGCCGTTCTCCGCTAAGGATTGTGGGATGCTGGGGGTGCTGGAGGAGCGCGTGGAGGCCTCAGAGTTCCTGTGTTCCTGCTTCACTGATGAGGTGTGCCGGGAACGCCGGGAAGAATTCTGCTGCTGCTGCTGCTTGTTGGAGAGACGAAGCGAACGGGACGTGTGCTTGCGGGAAAGGTGTCCCGTCTCGTTGCTATAGAAACCACTGTCGCCATTCTGGCTCTCCACGTTTCCCATGATTCAGCTGTGACAACAGAGAAAGAAGGGTCTTTAATCGGACGGCTCTGGTTACTTAAACCAGAACGTAAATGTCTCTCCTCCTGCTCTGACTGTTACATAGTGCTGCACGCTGTATTTATATCTCTGCTGCTGAGTCAAACACTGTAAGGTCACTACCCACTTGGGTTGAGTCAGAGAGAGAGAGACTGAGAGAGTGCGGGAGAGAGGGAGGGAGAGGGAATGGAGGAGGGGGAGAGGGAGGGATTGAGCGAGGAAGGGGGGTGTGGGTACCTGAGCGGTAGAGCAGAGAGCTCACTAGCATCTCCAGCCTGGCAGAGTGTCGTCTTTCAGCCAGTGCATGGTCCTCCACTCTGACGCAGTCTGCTCCCTGCAGCCATGGAGGGAGGGAGAGAGGGAGAGAGGGAGAGAGGGAGAGAGGGAGAGAGAGATCAGATCGGCAGCACTTCAAGAGCAGGGTGCTTTCAAAAACCCTTCAAGTGAGGCAGAGGAAGAGGAGGGTGAGAAGGAGAAGGCTGCAAAGGATGAACATGATGTGAGACAGCAGGGCGTGCAACAGACAGATGTGCAGGAGGATGGAGGTGCAGACAGATGTGCAGGAGGATGGAGGTGCAGACAGATGTACAGGAGGATGGAGGTGCAGACAGATGTACAGGAGGATGGAGGTGCAGACAGATGTACAAGAGGATGGAGGTGCAGACAGATGTACAAGAGGATGGAGGTGCAGACAGATGTACAAGAGGATGGAGGTGCAGACAGATGTGCTGGAGGATGGAGGTGCAGACAGATGTACAGGAGGATGGAGGTGCAGACAGATGTACAAGAGGATGGAGGTGCAGACAGATGTGCAAGAGGATGGAGGTGCAGACAGATGTACAAGAGGATGGAGGTGCAGACAGATGTACAAGATAAAGTGATGAGTCCAGGAGGAGGAGTGTGAAAAGCAACATCATGGTTATACATTATGGCCTGGAGTTAGACATTGATGCAGATAGGCATGTGAATGCATGGGCGGGTGCTATTTAAAGATGCATAGCTGGACACACACACACACAGACAGGGAATTGTGTGTGTTCACGCGCACACACGCATGCACACAAACCAACAAACACACAGACTCACCAAACAGAGTCTGAGACAAAGCCCTGTATTGTGCCAGCCTTGGGCATGTGCTAATATGAAAATGGAATTTCAAAAACAACCACTACACAACAGCATCGCTTTGAACTGTGGTACGAGCCAGTACATGAAGACAACACGCACTAGAAATGAATCCAGGAAGTGAATGGACTCAGACACACAACACACACACTCATCCCGCACACACAGCACGCAAACACATCACGCACATGACACACACACACACATCACGCAAACACTACACACAAAACACACACATACAGACATGATTATGGATGAAAGTAACCAAAGAGCATCTTTTTTTGCTGAAACTCAATTATATCATTTCTACGTATATGACCTAATTCCCCCTAATCCCTGCCCTGCACTGGAGTAGGGTATCATTACCATAATGTACTTAAGTAGAGTGTGGGTGTGTGCATAAATGTATGTTGTGTGTGCGTGCATGCGCGTGCGTGTGTGTATCTGGGAGAGTGCTTGTGCGTGGAGACAGAGGTCACCCTCTTCCTCTGTGGTATTTGTATGGATCGTGATCTTAAATGAGCAACGCACAGGGACGACAGACACACCAAGCAGCTGTGTCCGACTGAACAGAGAATCAAACAGCGTGAGAGAGCGAGTAACGGAGAGCTGGAGGAAGACATGGAGACAGAGGGTTGGAGAGGAATGGCGAGAGGAAAAAGAGGGGGATGGAGAGAGACACAGAGAGAGATGAAGTTAGAGAGAGTTTGAGAGCGGGATGAAGTGAAACATGAGAGTTTGGAGAGAGTAGGAGGGTAGGAGGAGGGAGAAAAAAGGAAAAAATCATGACATTTCACCCAGCTTGTCATCAAAATATGTCATACTAAATGTTACTCCTTGTGATGTGTGTGTGTGTGTGTGTGAGTGTGTGTGTGTGTGTGTGTGTGTGAGAGAGAGAGAGAGAGAGAGAGAGAGAGAGAGAGACTGTAAGGAAACACTGCATCACTGCAGTGTAGTCAGCAGTCCTGGCTATAGCAGGCAGTTACATAAACTGAGTTTGACCCCAATATAGTAAGTCTCTTCTCACCCCCCCCCCTCCACACACACACACACACACTTACACACACACTTACATACACTTCTCACAATCCCCACTATACTGCAAAGAATGACAGTCTCTGTCTCATCAGTTCAAATGTGATTTTTCCCTCGCCTCCCCCATACACTCATCTTCTCTCATCAAAGCGTGACACTGACACCTGCATCATCAACCCTGTCTCAACTCTTATCATTCTCAATCTCCCTCCCTCCATCCACTCTCTCTCTCCCTCTTTCTCGTCGTCTTTAGCGCCCCTCTCTTTCAGCCGGTCTGTCACTCTCTTCCTCTGTATTCCTCCCTCCATCTCTTTCTGCGCCTCTCTCTCAGTCTCTCCGAGTGTTGAGCCGTGCAGCAGGGTAGTGGAGTGTGTGTGTCCACCCCACAGAGAGAGCTACAGGAATGTGATTACATCTGTCTCCCTGTGATGCTGCGTGTGGCCCGCTGGGATGAGCCTGCCTGAGGACGCTCCCTCTGTCGAGAGAGAGAGAGAGGCAGAGGGAGAGAGAGAGAGAGGCAGAGGGAGAGGCAGAGGGAGAGACAGAGAGAGGCAGAGGGAGAGACAGAGAGAGGCAGAGGGAGAGAGAGAGGCAGAGGGAGAGAGAGAGAGAGAGGCAGAGGGAGAGGCAGAGGGAGAGACAGAGGGAGAGGCAGAGAGAGAGACAGAGGGAGAGACAGAGAGAGAGGCAGAGAGAGAGAGAGACAGAGGGAGAGACAGAGAGAGAGGCAGAGGGAGAGACAGAGAGAGAGGCAGAGAGAGAGAGACAGAGGGAGAGACAGAGAGAGAGAGAGAGAGAGAGAGAGAGGGAGAGACAGAGGGAGAGACAGAGGGAGAGACAGAGGGAGAGAGAGACAGAAGGAGAGAGAGGCAGAGAGAGAGAGAGAGACACAGAGAGAAAGAGACAGAAAGAGACAGAGAGAAAGACAGAGAGAGGGAGACAGAGAGAGACACAGAGAGAGGCAGAGAGAGACAGAGAGAGAGACAGAGAGAGACAGAGAGAGACAGAGAGAGAGACAGAGAGAGAGAACGGCCCGTCCACAAGTACCGCAGAACCCCAGCTCAGAGCGTAGTGCTGGAGCCGGGCAGGAACATCGTGTCTGGTCCAAACCTTAACCGCGTTGACTCCGTCTCAACAGTGGCTGAGGAACAGGAGTTTGAGATCGCACACACACACACACATTCATGTTTGTGCAGCACCTTGTGTACACGCACATGCAAACACACACTAAAGCTCTCTGACACGTCACAGTAGGGGAAAACAAAGTGCTCTGTCTCCTCCAGCGACTGTGAGAGAGCAGCGTTTAGACTCGCTGTTTTTCCTGCTGTCTCGTGCCCTGGAGCGAGGGAAAAGGAGAGGAGAGGAGAAGGGGGTGAACTGTCTCCAAGGTCCCATAAGGAGCAAAGAGGTGAGGTGTGGCTGGAGGGGGAGAGGCAAGGAAAGAAGGGAGATAGGGGGGATGGGGAGGGGAGGGTTAGGAGGAAAAGGGAGTGAGAGAGATGCTATAAGGATGGAAGACTGATACCAAAACAAGAGGGGATTAGGAGGGAGGAGAGAAAAACAGCCACAGAGATACAATTCCACCAGACAGAGGTATAATAGATCTGGGATAAATCCATTGTGTGTGGGAGAGGGAGGGGGAGAGGGGGGAGATGGGGAAGAGGGGAGAGTGGGAGAGAGGGGAGCCCCATTGTAAGTGGGTAGGATGTGGATAAGTAGACCTGTGCATAGCCTGATTCTCGTTAGGCTTAGTAGACACAGCTAAGACTAAAGACGTTATAGAACCACCTCTCTCCCTCTATCACTCTCTCTCTCTCTCTCTCTCTCTCTCTTGCTCTCTCTCTCTCTCTTGCTCTCTCTCTCTCTCTCTTGCTCTTCCCAAGGCTGTAGAATTACTGACACACCTGGCAAATGGTGCCAAAAATCATTACATGCAAATCATTATGGGGAAACACACACAAAACAGATCCTAACAAAGAGGGTTTCATCAGTAAGCCATCTTCATCTGCCATGTCAACATGACTTTCTAGTCAGATGAGTGAACCTCATCCTCGTCTGAGTCTGGTTCAGTAGCAGAGACAAACCTCTTCTGTGTTCCTTGCCACACCTGACACAGCACGCAGAACACACCACGCACACACCCCACACACACCCACACCACACCACACATCGCGCACACACCGCACACACAGCAGGTAAGCAGCAATGGAGAAACAAAGAGAGACAGAGAGAGACACACGCAACATCCACACCCTGGCTAAATATCAGGGCCTGTTGGAACACCCCTGCCGACAGCCCCTCCTGTGCCCCCCACCCCCTCCCCCCTCCTCCCGATCGGCACCTGTCTTCAGATGCCAGCCACGCCCCACATGCCCCACGCCCCACACGGCCCACACACACATACACCCACACACACACACACACACTCTCTCTCTGCATCTGAACCACTAATGAGTCATTCATTGAGGTCTAACTATCACCCTCTTCATTTGAAGTCCTGATGGTTACAGGCTGTAGACAGCAGAGTGTAGCAGTGAGGGGGTGAATGGCTGAGTGGGTGAATGACCACTGTGGGTCGTGTAGTGGCGGACATCCTTACCATGTTGTAAACCAGACATGGGCAGAGCAGGTCAAAGCGGAGGGAGAGAGAGACCCTCAAGCACTGACCCCTTCACCCCCCACACCCACTCTCCACTCCACCATCTGACCTTTAAAACCCAGACTACCCCTCCCTCCCCAAAGATACAGAGCCACCCTCCCCTCAGGTTCCCCCCCCCCCCACCTGCATTCCTCAGGGGGTTCCCACAACCCTCTGGAGAGGTTGGGAAGGAGAGGAGAGGGGGTTGGGTTAGTAAGGTGCTCCTTGGAGTGAGGTGGGGGGGGGGTGGAGGCATTTTAAGGGATGGGCATCCATTCTTCGTCACCAAGCTTAAACAAGGATTAGAAGTCATGAAATAAGGAACGTCACAAGACCTCTTGAAAAAACAAGACCTCCCCGTGCCTCCCCCATAAAACACACACACACTCACACACACTCTCTCACACACACACACACACACGCACACACTCCACCGGCGTGTGTGTAAAGGCTGGGCCTTTATCCATTTTGGTTTCTGTTGTTGTTTACCCTGTAACACAGAGCCTATTGCCTGGATACAAGACAACCAGACACAGTGTGACTAAGATCCCTATCAGACTGGCTGAGAGCGCTCAAGGTCCCAGTGCAGGAGAGTGTGTGCGTGTGTGTTTGTGTGTTGAAGGGTTGTCATGTCTTTGGCTGCCATGTATGAAATGAGCACTGGAGCAACACTGTGATGTGCTTAGATAACGTTCCATTGTAAAAAACACATGCACATTCTGACACATGCACACACACACACACTTGTGACTGGAAAGTGAAAGTAGAATTCCCAGGGAGCGGAAGATTACCTTCCTATTCCCCCTGATGGGATCAGACAAGAACTCCTCTCCTACTCCTCGCTTCTCCTCTATCACATCACTCTGCCCCCCCCCCTCCTCCCTGCCCTCCTCCCTGCCCCCCCTCCTCCCTGCCCCCCCTCCTCCCTGCTCTCCTCCTCTGTGCAGTGATGTGCATGTGTTTGAGGACGAACCTCTACCTGTGTCACTGTTGAGTACCCAGCTGCACTTGAGTAAGCTCATGACAAACCTTCAGTCATAAACGCTCTCAGACAAACAGAGATGGAAACGCAGAACTCTGACGCACGCATGCACGCACACACACACACACACACACACACACACATACATACACACATACACACATACACATACACACACACACATACACACACATACATACACACATACACATACACACATACACACACAAACACAAACATACACACACACACATACACACACACACATACACACACACATACACACATACGTACATACATACACACATACGTACATACATACAGTACACCATACAGTAAAATGGCTTACTGGGTGCTTTTTTACTCCAGTTTCTCTGGCTGGCTCTTACCCTGTCTGGGTGCTTCCCATAGCGAGGGATTAGCATAATTTCAGGACTGCTGCCTTCTCCAGGAGCTGGGAGATGATCCTCAGCTCTAGGAGCCCTGGGGGAGCGCAGTTCCAGGGCAGCCTACACACTCAGCTCTCCCCTCCACCCTCCCCTCCACCCCCCCCACCCCCCCCCCCCCCCCCCCCCTCCCTAGCAACCTGAGGCCTAGAATCGTGTTGTAGTGGAGGGGGGAGAGAAGACGGTTCCACCTTGTGAGAGATCTGCCGTTGATCTCTCCTTCCTTGTCTTCTGACGCCGTCACTCGTGTTGAAAGCTCTGGGTGTCTGGAGGAGGGTGGTGAGGCGTGCGAGTGTGATACGTTCTCGTTGCGGTTTGGAGAGTTCTGACACCACACCCCCTTCTACCTTCCACTGCTATATATATCCTGCTCCCCCAACAAGGACCACACTGCTTTCAATCTACACTCTACACTTCCTGCTATCCCCTGGACTACAACCTCCATTATGTCCTGCGGTTCATCCGCATACACGAAGATGAGCAACCAAATAAAGATGGATGAACATAGATGGTTTGATGTTTTTCACAGACTGTCCACCCCCACTGATTCTCCTCAGCTCCCCCAACTGATATAAATCAGATTTGTGTTCATAACGCATCAATAAATGTGACGGTAACATCTTGTTGATGAATCTGGGTCTGCAAAGAGCTTACCTCAAAGCTAACCAAGCAAATAATCATGTGATAGCTGTTCGGTGCTTGGTGATTGGCTGGGCCAGAGTTGTGGGAGGGGTGGGGGGGGGGGGGGAAGTGAGGAGGCGCAGAGGGGAACCAGACTAAAACTGTGTTTCACACGGTAACCGTAGAAACCCTCTAAGGGGACACAAACATCTGGGGGTCTGGGTGTGTGTGTGGGAGAGACAGAGACAGGGCCAGAACTAATGTGCATTTGTTGAGAGTGTGTGCTGAGTGGATGCGTTGAGTGTGTGTGTGTTGAGTGTGTGTGTGTATTGAGTGTGTGTGTGTGTGTTGAGTGTGTGTTGAGTGTGTGTGTGCTGTCTCATGCTTAGTAAGTGCCTCTGCTGCATACTTCTTCCTGGACTCAGTATGTGGCCTCCTACTCTGCAAACGACTGTAGACAATGACACCCACCCACCCACCCACCCACACACACACACACACACACACACACACACACATGCAAACACACAGGTTACCAGGATACCAGTTGTTGTTAAGTGGAGTCAATGGAGCCTAAATGCTTCCCCTCTCTGGATGAGATGGATGGGTGAGTGGTTGGGAGAGAAGAGGTGTGAGCGGCTTGGATGAGGTAGTAGGGGGAAGGCAGCCTGGGGGAACCGTATGGAGGGATGAGGTGCGATGGGAGGTGGACGTGGGTGGGGATGGGCAAAGCAGTAAATGGTAGAGAGAGAAGGGGAGAGGGGGGGAGTTTAGAGTCTAGGACAGGCGAACTGATATGTGAACTGAGGGAGATTTCGGAGGGGGGAGGGTGGAGGGGGGAGGGGGGGCTGTGTCCTGGGGGTCAGTAGTAGCGGAGGTGGAGGCTGCATCAGATCAAAGAGGCTTCATTTACTCCCTCTGCAATCACTGGACAATGACAGTCTGTCTGGGGAGGGGGCGATGTGTCTGCGTGTGTGTGCGGGAGAGAGGAGACCATGTTGATGGAATAATGGGCTGAATTAGTGGGAGGGTTGTTGAGGGGCGCAAGGTTTTTTTCCGAGAAATTCAACCTACGTGGCCAACTACGGTTACATATCCACCTTCGTCGTCGTTCTTCCGTTCCCAAACAGCAGGAATCAGTCACGAGAATGACAGTTGGAAGCGCTCAGTCGATCGAGCAGACAACTCTGGTTTGCAGGCACATCAATAGCCAGCAAAACAGGAGAAGGGGGGTCTTTCCATGGAAACCTGGCAAGCTTTCTTGTCAACTAGGATGACCTGCAGCCTTCCCAAATTACTCAGAAAAGAGAGGACAAGTCTCAGCCTGAGTGGAGGATGACTGGAGGGAGGAATGAATGGGGGGTGGGGGGTGGGAGGGAAAGAGAGGAGGGGGGCATGTTGTGGTAGACAGGTACAGAGAGAGAGACTGAGGTCTGAGGTAGGGAGAGAGAGAGAGAGAGAGAGAGAGAAAGAGAGAGAGAGAGAGAGAGAGAGAGAGAGAGAAGAGAGTGGCTGCATACAGTGTAATGAGCAGACAAAGGGAGAAAAAATATTTCAAATTTCTACACTGAGAGTTAGCAGGTAGGCGATAGAGGCTGGTGGTGTGGGGAAGGGGGTGGGGAGAGGCAGAGGGAGGGAGCGAAGGAGGGAGACGCGGGGAGCCAGATGAAAGAGCGGCGAGGGAGAGCTTTCTTGCACCCCCACACCTGAGTCAACAAGCAGCGTCCGCAAACAAAGTGGCGCTTGAAGGAAAGAGAAGAGAAGAGAAGAAAGAGAGAGAATGGAGGAGGAGGGGAGGCAACGCCGCCTTTGTCTCTGGTGGGCCTCGGCTGGCTGGGAGAGGACAGTTGGAGGAAGTAGGAACACGGTCACACGACGGTGTGATAGACACAACAGATGTGTCTGGCCAGCTGTCTGGTCGTCTGGTCATCTGGCTGGCCGGCTGGCTGGCTGGCTGGCCAGCTACAGTGACAAGCTAGCTGTGTCATTTACCATGGTGAAGAAAAAGCACCCAACGTGCGTAAGATGCACAGCGTAGATGCTTGTCTTCCTGACACAGGGCTGGGTGTGGTCGTGTGTGTCCTCAAATTATGGGAAGTAAGATGACTATTACTCAGAACAAAGTAACACAAACACACACACCTTGAAAACTACCACTTCTGCTTCTTGGTAGGGTAGATACTCCCTAGAGCGTCTGGATTTCTTCTTTTGAACACCCACGCACACACACACACACACACACACATACACACACGCGCGCATGCAGACACACACACACAGACGCAGACACACACAGACAAACACACGCGCACACAAACACACACACATACACACATAGACACACACACACACACACAAACACACACACACAGAATGGAGAAGTGAAGTTTTCTTGCATCATGGTCCTGGTCTGTTTCATCCATCTCTGCCTGGCTTATAGTAAATGGAGAGGGAGGAGAGAGCTCACACACATCGGCCTCCGTTTGGACGGGAAGTCAGCTCTTACCTCCTGGAGGGTTGAGACAGACAGGGGGTGGTAGCCTGTGGAATGCAAGCTCAGAACCTACAGTAAACCATCTGTGCCACACGGACAGTAAGTACCCCAGCTGGTGGTTGGCCAGTAACAGGCATGGTTATCCACCGTGGCCCACATTACTGGAAAAGAGCCGGCAGAATAGCCTGTGCTCCTCCAGCTCTCATGTGGGATTTGAACCCATCACCTTGGCAGAGTAAGTGCTCCGCTCCGATGGGGATTGTCGTGACCTGGGATATCAAGCGGCATCTCTTAGATGATGGCCCAGTCCAGAGAGGGTGGGAGGGTGGGAGGGTGGGAGGCTTGAGAGCTGCCAGGGCCTGGGGTTATCATGGATGGGGGGGTGGAGGG
>BROE01000019.1:5354988-5567125 GCA_036571765.1 Plecoglossus altivelis
GGGGGGGGGGGGGGGGGGGGGGGGGGGGGGGGACATTAGTGCATTAGTGACCTGTGTCAGTGTGTCAAGCCCTCTGGCATTGGAGTGCCTGCGTGACCCTCACACACACACACACACACACACACACACACATACACACACACACACAAGCACTCACACACATTCGCCAACATCTACACCCTCCCTCACGGAACATCAAGACAACAGAACTCCTTCCCTCTACTGAAACAACAGGCGCCACAAGACAGGAAGAAAGACACGCGCTTCAGTAGCAGCCACCAGCTTCTTTTCTCTGTAAAGAAACATAGAATTCCACAGAACAAATAAACCAGCATGACGCCTAGCAGAGACACGCACAAGGGCACACAATCGCACAGGAGCACGCTCACACACACACACACACACATACGTTCACACGCAAGCACACACGGGCACACAAGCACAGAGACCTCCTTCCACAAACTCATTGCTTCACTTCCAGGTCAGCGCTTTGGAATACAAAGTGAGCCAATCAGATCATCCCAGAGTGCCTGGACTAAGCAGTGCTCCTTTATGTAAGAGAGCAGGGGGGATGGAGGGAGGAAGAAACACAGCACTGATAGGGAGGCCATACAAGTGCCAAGTGTCCTATTTCCCCTGGTTTAACTCATTTAAAAGCACACACACACACACACACACCAATGTAGAGAGGTAGTGGAACGGTTCCCAAACACAGATCACACCAGATAACAACACGGTCAAATCTCCACTTTGTAAAAACACACATACGCACGCACACATGCATCAGCATGCAACATATCTGCAATGCCTCAGATAACTTTGCCCATGACCCCAATGGCACTGCCAGGTCCATCGCAGCCCTCTCTCTGCATCTCTCTCTCTCCTCTGCTGCTGTTTCCAGCTGCTTTCTTCCTCCCTCCATCCTTCTGTTCCCTCCCCTCCCCTCCCCTCTCCTCCTTAATCACGTTAAGGGCAGATACAATCAAGTGGAACCTTTACCAACATGGCAGCTGAAGACATGGACGTGTGTGTGTGTATTAAACACATACACACTCATGCACACTGATGCACACACACCCACAGACTGGCATAACGTGTTGATGTGAGAGCCGGGACGCTACACTGATCGTAGATAACAGCCAGACATGTCATCGTGAGTGTGTGTGGTGAAGTGTGTGTGTGTGTGTGTGTGTGTGGATGGGGGGAGGGGAGGGAGGGGTGGTTCTTCATTCATCACCAGTCGCAAGAAAAACAAAAGAGGGGAAATGAAGGAGAGCACCCTCCTGTCTCTCTCAGAGACTCCCCTCCCCCATCATCATTCCTGTCTGGCTCTGTTTCTCTGCTCCTCATCAGGGGGGCTGAGGGCTGCTCCTCTCAATCCTTCACCCTCAGGTCCTCGCTCTCTTTCTTTCTCCCTCTCTCTCCCTCTCTCCCTCTCTCCCTCTCCCTATCCCTCTCTCCCTCTCCCTCTCTCTCCCTATCCCTCTCTCCCTCTCCCTCTCGCCCTCTCCCTCTCTATCTCTCCATCGTCCAGCCCTTCACTCTGCTGGTGGGTGAGAGAGTTGTTAGCCCCTAGCGCTTCAATCTGGTCCAACCCGAAGAGTCACAATTCTGCGGAGTTGGACTGGACGACACGCTCAAACTCATTTGCCACATTCTTTCTCTCTCTTTTTCTGTCTCTTTCTCTCTCTTTTTCTGTCTCTTTCTCTCTATTTTTCTCTCTTTCTCTCCGTTTCTCTGTGCTTCTCTCTCTCTTTCTCTCCATTTCTCTGTGCTTCTCTCTCTCTCATCCTCTCCATTTCTCTGTGCTTCTCTCTCTCTCTCTCGTTCTTTAGATAGGGAATCCCACACTTGAACATTCAGCCATAAAATAGAACATAAATCACAAAGAAAATAGAGGAACAAACTGCTCACACACAGTTAGCTCTCACACACACACACACACACACACACACACACACACACACACACATGGTGAGCACACAGAGATGAACGCATGAAGAACCTATGCCTGCACACACACAGACACACACGCACCTACAGTGGACCCTTAGGCACACAGTCAAATGCAAACATTTAAACAGCTTGATTTGGTGTGTGTGTTTGTGGAAGGTTGGGGGTGCCCCATTCTGTGTGCCGACAAGAGCAGACGAAGTAGACCAGGAGACAAAGAGAAGAGAGGGAGAGAAGGATAGAAGGAGAGAGGGGGAGAGGGAGAGAAGGAGAGAAGGAGAGAGGGGGAGAGGGAGAGAAGGAGAGAAGGAGAGGGGGAAAGGGAGAGAAGGAGAGGGGGAGAGGGAAAAGAGGGAGAGGGGGATGGGGGAGAGGAAGAGAAGGAGGGGAAAGAGGGAGAGAGGGGGAGGAGGAGAGAAGGAGAGAGGGGAAGAGGGAGAGAAGAAGAGAGGGAGAGAAGGATAACGAGAAAAAGGGAGAGAGGGAGAGGGATGAAAATAACCTGGGGGGAAGCAAGAGACAGAGAGAGGGAGAGAATTAGGTAGAAAGCGAGGGAGCAAGAGAGAGCACAAGAAAGAGAGAGAACAAGAGAGAGAGAATGAGAGAAAGAGAGAGAGAGAGAGAGAGAGAGAGAGAGAGAGAAAGAGAGAGAGAGAGAGAGAGAGAGGGAGAGAGAGAGAGAGAGAGCCAGAGAGCGGCTTTTGTTTGTGTTTGTGTTTGTGTAGTTGTTTGTCCTGAGGTCCAGAGGGCTCTGGCCATGGACAGGAAGCACTGGAGAGAGGAGAGAGCAGCGTGTGTTCAAGGTGAGGACATGGTTAATGCATCTTTAGAAATGTAATGCTGAGACAGCGTTCTGTCTGTTATTGTGTGTTATTGTGTGTGTGTGTGTGTGTGTGTGTGTGTCTGCGCGGGGGGTTGGGCTACTTTCTCATAGGTGAGCTGACTTGGCGTGAGAGTAGTGTGCTAATCTGGGTCACTACACATACTGCGCACACACAAACACACACGAACACACACATTCTGCAGGGCCCATGCCCTCGAACCCTGGAGCACATACTTATTAGTTTCTTTAAATATCAGCCTCTCACACACACAGACACATACACACACACACACACGGACACACACATACACACACACACAGACACTCACACAGACACACACACACACACCCTGGCAGCGCTTTGACCCATTTATGATGCTGCAGCATCCCCCCACCACACTCTTTTATTTTTCTCTTTCAAAGATGTGAGCACTCTATCTCCCCCCCCCCTCTCTCTCACACACACACACACACACGCACACACACACACACACACACAAGCTATCTCAACCCCCCACGTCTCATCTTCAAGACCCCCCTCTACAGTGAGGCAGAAAAAAACCTTCCAACAGCCCTAGTTGGTGACCCTGTGTCACATTAGAAGGACACACACACATGCATGCACACAAACACACATACATTCACAGGGATTTTTTATGTCAACCCCCTGGGAGAGAAGTATCATTCACTGGACACCCTACTATGAAACACACACGATATGCAAATCTACCCCAAAACACAGTTCTTATCCATTTGGGAAAGTCCATGTCAAGAACTACTTCCTCAAAACCCACTTTACATCCAACTTCCTGAACCAAAGTTGACAAAAGACAGGAAGGTGCTCTGTTCGGATGTGCTGTAGCGGTATGACATGGACCAGAACAGCTGGATGGATCTAGGAGGTATTTGTCTTAAACCAGCACCTCTGATAAGACCTGTTAAAGGAGCCATAGCACGTCTGACCTGCAGTAGATCTATTAACCAGGAACAGATAAGACTACAAAGAGAGAGAGGGAGAGAGCGAGCGAGCAAGAGCAAGAGAACGAAAGAAAGCGAGACAGGGAGAGAGAGAGAGTGAAGGGGGATGGTAAAGAAAGAATTAGTTGAAGGAGGAATCTCAATGACCTTTGCCCCTTCACCTTTTCCATCCTGGTCTGGATGCCTGAGGGTGACCCTAGACCTAAACAGCTGAGACTTCCTGTACACACACACACACACACAGCATTGATAAGATTGCTGCTGAGCGTGTGGATTTGATCATCACTGAAATCAATTAGTTGTGCTAACAGTCAACAAGCTGTAAGTCTGGTTGTGTCAGAGACTAGCACAACTTGTTAGGTTTCCATACAACGCTGCATCTTGTCCCCCCCCCCACACACACACACACACACTCTATTTTTGAAACCTGTGTTACTGTTCTTTCCATCTGTCAATGTACATGCAACCAGTCCCTTCCTCTCTCCCACAGCATAACAGAATACTATCAATACTTCCTCACTTGGCTCCCTCAATAAGGGGTGTTCAGCTGTGCTCTGTCGCTTTCCTTTCTTCCCCACTGGAAGACTTCAACTGTGTTGAAGACGGACATGTGCTGGTGCGCACACGCGTCTCCACACACACGGCTGTGAGGGTTTGGAGGGAAAGCTCACTTCATAAAGCCAGTACAGCTCGCTGTCATGTCCCTTCCTTGTGAGGAAACTGTTTTAGAGTTGGAGACTCCCTCGGCAACGTGAATCATTGATAAACTCAACGTCAGAACACTGAGCGGCAATGACGCTAGGTAAAGGACAGAGCAGAGAAAGAGAGAGAGAGAGAGAGAGAGAGAGATAGAGAGAGAGAGAGAGAGAGAGAGAGAGAGAGAGAGAGGAAACTGGAAACTGCTACTTAATAGCAATATACCGGCAAACGACAGAAGTCACACTCATGTACAAAGACACACTGTGTGAGAAAGCACACTGTCACACGAGCTCCCACACACACACACACACACACACACACACACACACACATATACACATATACACACACGCACACAGACCCACCAGACACATACCTCTGCCGTGTGTAAGGCAGCAACATTGCCATCCAAAATGAAGCCCGTGGACAGATGAGGCTCGTCCTCGCCACAACAAGCCGTTAAATGCTGATTCATTACAAACCTCCTCTCTCTCTTCTCTCTCTCTAGCTCTCTCTCTATCTGTCTCTCTCTCTCCTCTCTTATCCCTCTTTTCCCCAGCTTATTCCATCACATTCATACACTCGGCTCTCTAAACAGACCCAAACAGAGAATGTGTTCTCACCGTGTTGCTCCGTGTGTCCCAGTCTACCACGGTCTGGTTCCTTGCGCAGGGTTATCACCACACAATATTCCTCGCCTTAGAGGGCATGTGCAAATCCTAGCATCGCAAGCGGCGGATCTCTCCCCCCCCCAAAAAAAACACCCCCTGTCGCTCCTGCCTCGGCGTTAAGGTCCACACACACGTCCACGCACACACACGCACACTGCTCCTCGCATGCCTAGACGAGACTGAAGACCTCCGAGAGGGTGTGTGTTTGAGCCCGCCCCTTCTCTCTGTTTCGCTCTCCTGTCTGTCTCTCTCTCTCTCTCTCTCTCTCACTCACTCACTCACACATGCATTCACACTCTCTCTGCCCTCTACCCCTCCCTCCTTCCTTCCTTTTTTCTCTCTCTCTCTCTCCAATTTCACCTCCCCCAGTCTGTCGATTGACTGCCAGCATGAGGGCTGGGTCTGTGCCTCTTCAGCTGAGCCATCCCTAGTCTCCTTTTAATTGCTTTAGTCTCTGGTCTGAAGTTCACACACGCACAAACACACATGCGCCTCTCTCTAACGCTCACACGTACACACTTAGACACACACATACACACACCCTCTTCTCTCGCACACAGACATGCACATGCTCAAGTCAATAAAATCACACGCTCAAACGAAACTAACAGTAACAAGGGAAGGAAAGATTAAAAATAGAGGTGAAGTCAGGGAGGGAGGGAGGGAGCTGTGAAGGGGGGGGGGGCATGGAAGCAGTCTCTCTAAAACTATATCTATCCATGTACATCTTGAGTATCAACTCCCAATAGATAAAGCGCCAATTCACTATTTCGAAGTGTTTCCGTGTTTGTCCAGGCTAGAGGTTAGTGCATCAGGCATGCCATGTGGACTTGTTAATCATTGTTGTTGATCACTGGACTGAATCAAGCATCTTAATCAGGTCAACAGCGCTTCATCTTACTAACTCAACTAAAAAAAGGCTTTCTTAGCAGGGGGTGGTTCCCTACTTGACCAAAAATGTTGTGGTCAGGTTGCGGTTGGGAGGTAAACATCTTGGAAGGAAGGCGCATTACATAACAAAACGAGAGTCTCCCTCTTGTCATGGCAGTGCAGGATGTTCAGTCCAAGCCCAGCTGAGCAGCCGTGTGGCTGCGCTTCAGAGAGAGAACATGTCAAAGACCCAGAGGGCGAGGTTAGTTAAGAGGCCGTCTGCACAAAGAAGCTGACAAAACCACAGCAGGAGAGAGGGACAGAGATAGGAGACACACACACACCTTAGCACCCGAGGTATCAGGTGACATTCCTGCACCCAACAGGGACAATGGCACTGCAGCTCTTTTGTGTTTCACACTGCTGTGTGTGTGTGTGTGTGTGTGTTTATGTTTGGAGGGGGGTGGAAGGGGATCTCAAAATTGTAATGGATGCAGTGTCTTCTACTCTAAGCCTACAAAAACAGGAAGTCGCCAAGCTAGGGGATCCACAGATATTTGGACACGCGTTCCCACAGTGCAACACAAACAGGTCATTTATTGGATCCTAATGTGATTATCGGGTGAACAAACAGGAGCGCCTTCTGGGGATTGTAGTTCTTCAAGCCCTGACTGACAGGGGGGCATGTTGGAACACGCAGGAGGAATCCTAATATATTTCAGACAGTTTGACAGGAACAGAAACAGGATGTCTCATTACATGTCTGCACTTGATTTGGTGCCATTTGGCATTTGGGCGTGATGGGAACCCTTTGATGGGAACCCTTTGATGGGAACCCTTTGGCTTTTGCCCACATTAGTCAGAAGGTATTTTTATCAGTAATATTGTATCATGTGCATAGGTTATGAGTTATTTTGATGTTGTAACACGTCACACCCAAATCTGGCAGATGCAACCATGGCTACTATTCTATTGACAGAGCTCTCATTTCCTGTTGTGTGTGTGTGTGTGTGTACATGTGTGTGCCTGTGCAGCAACAGCTAATACCAGTAATATTTTCCCAACCTGAGCGAAGACACACCAACCTAGGACGATACAACTGCACCTGATGATCTTATTTACGGAAGTGTGTGTTTATGCATGTGTGGTGTATGTGCATGTGTGTGTGGTGTGTGTGCATGCATGTGTGGTGTGTGTGCATGTGCGTGCGGTGTGCATGCATGTGTGGTGTGTGTGCACGTGTGGTGCGCATGCATGTGTGGTATGTGTGCATATGTGGTGTGTGTGTGTGCATGTGTGTCTGTGAGTTTGTATGTGTGTATGTGCATGTTATCTCCGGCGTGCATATGATCAGTAAAGGGCAAAGAATAGTTTGGGGGAGGGGGGGGATGCATGGTCGATTATGCTACCTTCATGCTACTTCCATTGGTTAGAATGACATTGTCACTACACAGATATAAAAATCCATTCACAGACGAGTGTGACTGACACAAATAGCCAGAACCCTGCACAGCCACCCACCATGCCAGATCAGATCAGGTCTTTCTCACCAGCCGAGCGAGAACAGCCTATGAATAATGAACCTGCCACAGGAGCAACATTGGTACCAGCCTCTCTACCTCCACCTTCCTGCTGGTCCGGTGTTAGCCTAGCCTGCTACTCTGCCTTCAATATCTGCCATCACTAACAGCTGCATCTACAGCAGCCAGTCTAACACCTAACACATTTTCCATTAACACAAGGCACCTTAGCGCGTGTGCACACGTGCAAACACATATACACGCATACTAGTCCGCGTATCACACTTTATGTTACAGCCGTGCACACACATGCACACACAGCTGAATTGTGCAACCACACCAGATGGTATTACACCAAACTGTATATTGTTGGTGTGTAGCTCACATTACAGGTCAGACTATACTTCTATAGAATTGAGGAGCGTGAGCCAGTTGCCATTACAGGGAAACTAAAGAACACGTTTGACGATCCTTACAGAAACCAGTTAATCAAGATAACAGTTGCCCGAAATGATTTTCCTTTTTAATATTCCGATGAGTAATGAGCTAACAATAGCAGTTTGTTAGCAGTCTTATTTTTTAAAAATCCATCTAGCATATTTGTTGCTTTCCAACATCACCTTCCCCTTTAAGGCACAAGAGGATCTTCTGTTACCTAGCTACCACTCAAATATATAGTGACTAGGGCTGTCCAAAACGGCTCCCATGGTTTGAGCAGTGAATTAAATGACCTCCACTGGCAAAAGTAAGGTCGCCACAACGACAGAACATTAGCCCAAAGCTATTAGTCGAATGAATATTCATGAGATCTATGCTACACCGTTATTTCTCCACAGCCTGTACACCAAAAATAAAGCCATATGTCGAGATCCATTGTACTAGATGTGCCTGGCTTTCAACTTTACGCTGCATAAACAGGAATAGTTCCAGTAGGTTCCAGAAGTTCAGCTTCAGTGAGGTATTCTCAGGACGTTGTACAAGGCTCCTGGTAAGTCCTTGGTCGTTTCAAACGTCTGTCTTTAATGATCCCATTTGCATGGGTTCAAAAACGAGGCTTAGTGAAGTAAGAGTGTCTTGGGCTTCTCACATTCACTTAGTAAACTGTGTTGATACTGTCGCAGAGGAGTCCTGTGGATACAGGCAGGGGATGAGAGCTAGCAGGCTGAGACATGCTGCAGAGACACACTAGTGTTAGCCTGATGGCCACTGGCAGGATTCACAGAGAGGTAGTTACATGTTGCGCACTGAGACATGTCATGGGTTATAGAGTGAGCAGTGTGCAGAGTACCCTGTTCAAACCGGTAACGTGTATCGCACACACGTACAAACCAGAATGGTGAGTTCCAATCCTTAATTCCCTGGGAAAATGAAAAGGCTCTATTGAACACAGCTTTCCTTATCCCACTGAGCCTGGTCAAGCTGATGAACAAAGCTTAACCATCGACATTCCCTCATATCCATACAAATGAGACTCTTACACACACACATTAGTGAAAGGTCCACAGAGGAGTCCTACCCAGCAGTCTGTCTCTCTCAGCCATCATGGTACAAGTCTTCACTGGATACTGGGATCCTCTGCTCATCTAGTCAGCTTGTCAGGTAGCACGCTCACCAGGGCTGTTGCATTCATCTTTGCGTGTGCGAGTGTGATCGGATGTGGATATTTGTGCTGAATGTGTTGATGTGTTCACAGAAAGAGTGAAACTACAGCAGAGGTCCCATCTGTCTTTGTGTCACTGGCTTCTGCTGAGGAGAGCAGAATAAGAGAAATCAAATAAATAATCCCAAGCCAGGGGAAATGTTCCAGGGCTCTATCTCTGACACACACTCCTGCTCTCGCTCACACACACAAACACACACACACACACACACAAACACATACAGTAGACTACAAGGACAAACAGCAGGATTATTCCACAGACTCAATATGGCCTCTGTCTGAACAGGAAAGAGTTTCCAAACGGAAGCAGGGACAAGCGACAGGCAGAGAGAGAGGAGGAAGGGCAGACGAGAGATGAGAGAGATAGTTGAGGGACGAGCGACGGGCAGAGAGAGAGGAGGAAGGGCAGAGGAGAGATGGTTGAGATAGCTGAGGGACCTGGGGTGCACGTCTTACCACAGGCCTGTATGTGTGTCAGGAGGAAGATCTGACATCATCAATCAGCATCTCATGCTCACTTTGATCCACGCACAGCGCGTGATGTTTTTCTGTGTGCGTCCATCCCTTAATGATGACACTGCATGTGAGAGGAGATGGGTGACAGGACAGAGGGATGAATGAGTGGAAACCAGGGTAGGAGAATCAGTGACACGGAACCATTCACACAAAGCTCAGACGACAGACTTACCACATGACCTTCTGACCCCGTGATACAGACACACATGCACACACACTCACATACTGATTAGTGTTACTCACACAGGCCACTAATCCTGCTTCTTATTCACCAGCGCGTGCGCACACTTACACACACTCGCACACATGCGGTTTAGTGCTCCACTGGGAATTATCCCCAGTTCCAGTCCACGCACAGTCCCATCTTCCTTCACAGACATGACACACTTCCAGGGAGACACTTCTCACCACGCAGACATACAGAGCATGCGAACGAAAGCTGACTTGACACGCTTCAATTGCCAGCCCGTGGCATCTTTATCTTCAAACACACACGCAGACACGCACACACACAGACACACACACACAGACATCCCAAACAAGCCCAGATGCAGACGCACACACACGCGCATACACACAAACTTGCCCTTGACTTCAGACTCACTTGAGAGATCAGTCATTTCCAGGTCAAGCTGGAGCAACATAATAAGACAGCTCCAGTGGACCAGTTTGTCTTCTCACTTGGTTTTCTCTTTCCTCTTTTCGCAGTTTTCTCTCCCTTCTCTCTCTCTGTCTCTTTTTCTCTCTCTCTCTCTCTCGCTCTCTCTCTCTCTCTGTCTGTCTCTCTATCCCTCCCTCTGTCACTCTTAATCTCTATCATGTTAATTGCTAATGCTCTCATCATTAACTAACAATACTGCAATACCCATGAACTCAGATGGTTTGCTTAGACTACATACAGACAGTCACACCACAGGAGGAGAGGGGAGAGAGGACGGGGTGAAAAGACAAATGAGGACGGTTGTTGGAGGATTTCAGATGGTAAAAAAGAAAGAGGTGAATGGGAGCCTACAGGCAGGGGAGGAGGGGGGGCGGGGATAGAAGAAGGGGTGAAATGGAGGCAGTGAATGAGAGATGGGGGGAGGGTTGCAAGGGAAGAGGGGGAGGCAGGGACACAGGGAGCAGGGTAGGAAGAGAGAGGGGGACAGAGGCAGGGGGGAGGCAGGGGAGGAGTGGGGAGATAGAGAAGAGGGGATTAGAACATCACAAGGTAGGGTTTCTGTGGGAGATGACAGTCTGATGGCTCTTCCCAAAGGAGAGGGGGGGGCAATAATCCCACCAAATGGAGGAGTTTAACAGCTACCACCCACTGAGCCATACACACACACATAGACACACACATACACACACACACACACACACACACACACACACATACACACACACACACTCTGCTCACATTCCAAAAGCAGCTAAATAAAACCCTCAATTCAGGATCGTATTATGGTCTGCTTACTGTACATATTGACAGACTGAGTCTGCTTACAACACACCGCTTTATAAAGTTTCTGCCCTGAAGGCTAGCATGCGCACACGCAACATGGCCCCATGTGGACACACGTATGTATTTGAATTATTCAAACATCGAAATGTAATGGAGGAACCCCTACACAGCCACTCAGACAGTCAGTCTCATCCACTGAAATAGCATGTGGGTAGAATGTCATTAGAGACCCTGATCTTCAGGTGGGTGAGGTCAGGCAGAGAGAGCCCTACCCCCATCCTTGTGTTTAAACACACACACACACACACACTCTGCACACACAGATGCACATGCACATCATGTTATTCACTGGGGAATGCCTGCAGGGCAGCAGACTGTTTGAAGTCTATAAATGTGGACGTTTACGCGGTGAAATGGAGTGTTAGGGGGTTAAGGTGAAGAGCAGTGGGGGAGGTATGTTTAGGGTCTGGGGGAGGGGGGGTGCAGGTCTGTGGCTGTGTGGATGGAGGGAGGGAGGGATGGGACCCCATCTCTGGAAACCCTTTATAGTCCTAATGAGCAATACTCTGAACCGCAAACCAACCGTGAAACTGCATGGCTGTCACGGTCAATGTGAAGCTATCAACCCTTCTAATGAGGTGTCAATACATTATCAGAGCGTGGTTAAACACAGGCACCAGCCCAGATGGGGACATGGACTGTCACTCACGCACAGGGGCAGACCTGTCCCTTGTTACAGTGACTCTGTGTCCCAGTGAGGCATTCTGCAGTGGCTGGAGGTACCGCTTCAGTCCCCTTAGGGACCAACAGTTCTAATTAAAAGAGGCTAATTGCTGTCCAGGACTAACAAACTGAGACAGGCTGGAGGCGTGGAGTAATTATTGGAATACCTGTAGACACTGGCACGCACAGAAACACACACACACACACATACGTGTTCACAATCATCACATCCACTCTGTTTCACACACACACGCACACACACTCATACACACATACACACAGGCAGAAACATGGCTTTTTGAAATTCTATATGAGTGCAGTGTAACCACTAAAAAACCTAGCCTGGGGTGAGTGCAGAGAGAAACAAAGAGATGGTTTAAACACTCCGAATGTCTGCTGACTGGTGGAATGTGAAGAATATGGGGGTGGGGGATTGGTTTGATTTAAAAGAAGGTAAAGTATGTGCATATTTGACCGGTCACCCCCTTCATCTCATTAAAAGGGCGAATAGAGTCAAAAGCAGGGGAAGGGTTTGGGTGGGGGAGTGAGGGAAGGAGGGGGGGGGAGGGAGTAAAGAGGGTGAAACCAAGAATAGAATGGACATGGAAAGGATGAGAGGGATCACAGGTGGAGAAAGGGAGTTGAAAATGAGAGCGGGTAAACAGACCGCCCGGTTTGAAAACCAGCGAGAGAAAAGAAAAGGAAGCTATTACGTTCATTTCTAGTCTGATTAAAGACGTTTGATCGTGGGCTCCTGTCGAATACACGTGGGACGTCGGCATCCTTCTTTCGCTCCGTGCTTCCGCGCGTTCTTCGTTCTCTATCTCTCCTCCCTCATCTCTCTCTGTCCCTCCCAGACTTCCCTCTGCCTCCCGTCGCTCTCTCAAGCAGGAGTGTGGTGAACCTGCTCTCTGAGGAAGTGCACAACACTTCACAGCCGAGCAGGACATCTAGCACTCGCGGGAGCGGGCTACCATGGAAAACTATGACACTATGAACTATAAACCATGCTAACCCACAAACACAGGCAGGAGATCTTCCAAAAGTCCCAAAGAAGTGCTGGGTTTCTAGCTAAACACACACACACACACACACACACACACACACACATGCAGGCCGGTTGGATGCCCTACAGACAGGCAATATTTGAGTTCCTCAAAGCTATCTATGATGCTCCATTCAAAGTGACACCATCATTTGCATTGATAGGACCTTTTAAATTGAGAAAATATTTGAATGATCGTTGTAGAAAGTTGTCTGCACAGCTAATTCGGAGACAGACCGACACTGGTGCATGTACAGTCCATTATGGGCTTGGTCTCTGGACATCTCAGTAGTGAACTCACTTCCTGGTCACACTATGTCTGGAATGTAGCACAAAGTCAAAGTCTGGCATGCACACTCCAGTGACAAGAGGGCTCTGCACATGCTATACATAGAGGGTGTGTGTGTGAGAGAGGGACTTAGAGAGAAAGAGAATTGAGTCTTGTTGTCTTGTCTTAGTCTGTGTGAGCGAAGGGTGAAAGGGTTTGCCTCTAATAGGACCCAGTTGGGGTTGTGAAATCATGAGATATCTTCTGGCTCGTTGGCTGGGTTGGACGACAGCACTTAGGTTATTGGTCATCTTTGTTCTCTAACAGAATCTGAAAAAGGAGCCATGGGTTGACTGATTAGATAACGCACAAATGATAACATCCCCAGGGATGGGACGGTGAGAAGAGAAGTGTGTGTGTGACCTGTTTAGCAGGCCATATAGGTTCAAAGGTCAGTGTCCTAGACTGCTGTTGGAGCACTGGCTCAAAGCAGGATTCAGACGGGTGATCCGTCAGAGGAATCACCCCTGATAGACATGGGATCGGAGCCTCTGGATCCTTTCCTCAAGCTCCAACACAAGCTGTCCTTGTCCAGGAACAAACATCTGGACGTGTCCACGTAGAGAGTTCAAGTCAAGATCAGGATTCGGAGCTGCGTTTCTCTATTTTGGTCCATCTAATCGCAGCCACCAAGGGGTGGGAATCAGCCGCCATCTTTTTGGAGTGTCTTCCCCCTTTCCTCTGCTCTTGCTGTACTGTCCCCTCTCTCTCTTCCTCATCAACATTCCATTCCATATCTTCTTTCCTCTTTTATTTCCCCCCATCCTTCTCTCATCTCACATTCACGTTTCGTACGTTCTTCCGTTCTTGTTTCTTTCATTCTCTCTGTTTCTAATTCAATCTAATCTGATAAGGAGAACGAGATGAATAGCAGATGCCTGTGAATCCACTTCAGCTGGTTTGTGTGTGTGTATGTGTGTATGTGTGTGTATGTATGTATGTGTGTGTGTGTGTGTGTCTGTGCATGTATGTGGATGTGTGTGTGTGTGAATATGTGTGTATGTGTGTGTGTGTATGTATGTGAATGTGTGTGTGTGTATGTGTGTGTGTATGTGTGTGTATATGCATGTGTGTGTGTGTGTGTGTGTGTGTGTGTGTGTGTGTGTGTATGTGTGTGTGTGTGTGTTCGTGCACCCACATGAGCACGTGCACGCGGGCTTGTTAGAACTGAGAGCCTTGCAAAAACAAAAAAGGGACAAATATATGGGGGTCACATGTAGGACAGGGGCACAATACTCTGTCAAACTTTCCTGTTTTATTTCCACCACAGCAGCACAAGCTACGACCTCATTTGTCTCCACAGCAGCTTACGTGCATAGCAAACACCACAGCAGCATGTGTAATAAGTTGATATACTACTCGTCTTACGGATGATCTCATCAGGTAGGCCAACAGGAAATGAAATTACCGACTACACGTAGATCATCTCAGGGCTGATAGTGGGGTCGAGGGTGGGGTCGCTCACCGGTTAAATCCACAGCAATAACGTAACAATAACAGTGATAGAATCTTAATGGACTGGATTCAGAATTGTAGAGTGGAAGAGAACGGTGAAACTGGATGAAGATAGGTTAAGATCTGTTCTCCATTCCATCTCGTAAGACTCAACTCCCAATGAACTTGATTAAAAACCAACAGCTCAGAGAGAGCAGAATGAAACAGAAAGAGAGTGAAAGAAGGAGCGCGAGTGGATGATGTTACAGAAATGTAAAAGGCTGGCAGTGAAAGTTGTGGAGGTTGGAACCTAACCTCTGAGTCAGAGGTCAAGGGTCAGGTCACAGGGCTGGTACGGGATAATTACTCTGCCTGCCCACACCGGTCTCACAGCCAGGGCACCATGCATGGCATCTGACCTTCGACCTCCGGGAGCTCACAGGAGCTCTCCACATCCCCACAGCGACAGGGGAAACTGACAGGTTTCTTTAGACCTCAGAGAGGAGGGGAAGGGTACAGGTTAGGGCCACCTCTTTAGCAGTGGCACAAAGACAGTATTCTGTTGAACTGAAACAAAACAGTTCTTTCTCTGTCTCTCTCTCTCTCTCTTACTCACACACACAAATACACGCGCACACACACTCAGATTTGAAAATGTCAAAAACGTAACTAGATTTCCAGGCATGGGTGCAGGGAGTATTAAAGTCACCCTTAGAAATAAATGGTTTTACTCTCTGTATGTTCACCTGTATTAAATAATTATGGCTGTCTGGGAAGTAGCTCCAGTAAAAGCCTACCCACAATCCTTCAGGCTAGGCTGGGTCGTGAGTTTGTCTCTGCTCTGGAGGCGACTACAGAGAGCAGCCTGCAGAAATGTGACCACACCGGTTGTTGTCAGAAGTGCTTTGGAGCGACACATCACAACGCCAACACACACACACACACACTCTCTCTTACATAAGTACGTCCAAAACAAGAACCTCTACTCCCAAGTCACTTCACCAGGGGATACACCCATCCCTGAGTTGCTAAGCAACCACTGCCCTGCCCCTCTGTGTGAATTGTTGAAGTGAGTAGTAGCCTCATAACAGAGTCTACTGTTCACTTAAGTGGATGCAGTCACTATGTGGTGTGCTTCTTACAATGTCTGTGTGTGTTGTGTTTGTAACAATGCACTGAGGAAGAGGAACAGACCCCTATTCGGTTCCTCAGCTATACACAAAGCCCTCCACACCCTCTAAAGCAGTATGCTACTGTGTGTGTGTGTTTGAGGGAGAGATTGAAACTCTGTCATGCTGCAAATGGTGTGTGGTGATCATGTCACTCTCGGATCACCTTTCAAAGCAGAACCTCTCGTCCGTTCACCCACCAATACTTCCTTTATTATGAAAAGCCAGATCAGACCGAGAGACAGGATGCTTTCGATCTGAGCCCCCTGATCCTCTCGTGCCAGATCGAGAGGCATCATGCTGGGGGGGACAAAATGCCTCAGCCCTGCCTTCCGTCAGCGGAAGCAGCATTGTTCCAGCGATGGTGGCACCATCTCCTCTCCTGCTCCGCTGGGAATCTCCTTTATTATTCATTACCTGCATCTCCATCACACAGCCTATTTATACCAGCTTTTTACAGGCTGCCAGCCTGCCCAGCTGGCTGCATGTGTCCACGCAAATCCAGCCGCCACTCCAGCCGCCACTCCTCCCCGCCGTCAAGAAGCCCTGCTGCTGCTCCTGGCCCCCAAACCACGGCACACCGCCCGCGTTCACAGGCAACACCGACAATACTCATCACATTCAGACACAACCTGCCTGACTGGCTCATATAAAAAGGGTTTAAGGACCCAGTTTCGAATATATTTGACGCTGGTCTATCAACATACTGTACTGCACGTATCTCGTAAAAAACCCCACAGGGTTAGGGATCAAAAATATGTTATTTTGATATAAGCCATTTCTACGACAAGGCATTCATCTGTGCTTTATAGCCCACTATGAAACCACTCCAGTTGATGCATTTTCAATGCAAATCCATCTGCAAATACTATAGCTGGCCTCTGTCAGTCCCTGGGGGACTCTGTATATTGAAGGTCCTCCAATCTTCCCATTTCCCCTGGAGAGGAGAAGAGAAGCCAGAGCCAAGTCTCCCCACATGGTAGGATCCTCCATCCTCTTAAAAGGAGAGAGGCCTTTTGGAGCATGTAATTTCAGCAGCCATATTCCAGCCATCTGTGAGAGCGAGCATGTATGTATGTACTTGTAAGACTATGTGTGTTGGCTTCTGCAGGCCACAGCTGTCTAATCGCAGTATCAGTTATGAAATCACATGTCAGGAAGGCCACCACCCTCCACGCTGAGATAGGGGGCAGAAAGCATGACTTCTATCCCAGATTGACATTTCCAATCATAAAATTCAATTTATTTTTCATAGAACTGCTTTAGCAATCATTCTGTCGCCTGTCAAAACAATATGTTTTATACATAAACCAAGAGTTGCATAGCAGTGTATTCTCATCAAAATATTTGATCAATAAAGCAAGCCTGTAAAAGATAATGCTACTCATTTACTCATGTGATCCAATGTGTTTATGGTCAAGGTCAATCTGGTAGATGGTATTATTCATGCTGATTGTTTAAAGATAGGGAGTAAATACTTACAGCAGGCCTAATGGTGTGACCAAAGACCACATCTCCCTCTAGGGGATAAACCCTGTTATCGCTTCTAAACTGTCTAATCCTAACCACACGGGAAGATGGTGCCACCTAGTGCCCAACTCAAGTAAAACAATTCCAATTGGAAAGACTTCAATAACCCCAGCAGAGATGCAAAACCCCATTTTAAATCAGCAACAATTTATTGATTAATGTGCTTACAGAACGCTGAGAACATAGATTACATCGCTGACTCCATACTAACTCTTTGGAACACATGGACACTAACAAACAACTTACAAAGCAAAGTGTTCTAGACCCAATTCTAAGTGCTTTCATTTCTGGTCAATATAAACCTCTGGCCACGTTTGAAAACATGACTGCCCCCTTCTTTCCACCCACAACATAAATATGGTTGTCTTGACAAGACTTAGGAGCAGTTTAGAGGCACAGGCTGTCAGTCACAGGAAGGAAGGGGACATTTTCAGTTTTCCAACATGGTAACATTTCACATCAGAGCTTTGAGTTATGTAAGCTGTCTATGTTGGTCGTTAGTGGCGTTAGTGGTTTCCAGCGCTCCTGATTCCGATAGGCAACAGAGGTCTACTGGGTGATGCCGATGACGCCGCAGGCCAAACGACTCCCAGCGTTGCCCGTCTTCAGACTCTCATCATTGCCTCCTTTCCCCAGGTCGTCCGCTTTCTCGTGGATCTGCAGAGAAAGGTCACAGGTCAATGGGAGCCCTTAAACAGTTTTTTTTTAATGTAAAAAAAGACATTTGACTGAAAATATTCCGTAACCTTCTCCAACAATATTTTGCTTAATTTAACAGAATATCAAATTCAAATGTGGCAGAAAGGGTAGCTACCAATTCCAAACTGGCCAATAGTTCTGTTATCTTCTTTAAGGCAGTTGGACCAGTTGATCTGCCAGGACTACTTACCACCATGGTTCTGCCGATGATAGAGTGGATCCCGGTGAGTTTGAGCTGTTTGTCCTGGATGCTGATCTTGGCCACTTTATCCTGTCCTGCTGTCACGTTCCCCAGGTCCCCAACATGCCTAGGAACAGTCCCAGTCATTATGCTGATCCACCTAAACTCTGCCATTTGGGAACCAGATGACTACAGTGACATGAACCTACATAAGCGTTCATAATCAGACAGGTTCTGAATGATCGGGACCTCGAGGGACAAACTGTGATTTGTCACAGGTCACTGAAAGGATGTTAAGGGTAACCATGTGGTACAGCATCATGGGACACAAGACCCATTCTGAGGACTTCATGAGGGTCAGTAAAATCTCATGGTAATTCTGGAGCCCCTGTTCTGCTAATTGGCAACATAAGAATGGATCCACTGGGAATCTGTTAGTTCTGCCTGCCTAGTCACACATTATTTCTGGTCTCACCCTGCATGTGACGTTATGGAAAATACATTTGGTGCCACGCAGATTCAGGTGATTTTGAATGATAGCAAAGGTAAGGATCAGAGCATACAAAAGGTCTAGAGATCATGAAAGCAAGATAAAACACACACATCTCATTACAGACATGGGAAATAAACGTTCTGGGGAAGAACAGGCCAGGCCACCGAGACCAACGTGTTTAGTCTGTGACTGATCAGAATTTAAATGGTTAATGCCATGGAATTAGAACTGGTAGCCTACTGATACTCACTGAAACGCGACTATAAACTGGATAGTGAGGCTAGCCGGGGGCCAGTATTCTAAACGAGACACTACCAGTTTACCTAAATTCAAACATTTAAATGCCTTTTAATCACCTGACATCATCAGTGGGTCCTCCATGGGTGTGGTTGTGGGGGTTGAAATGGGGGCCAGCACTGATGCACCCTGAAAAAAAACATCCAAGATATTTGAAGGTGAAAACTTGTCAAAGATCAGGCATTAATAAGACTTATGCTCTGTTTATATATTTCAGGGTATGGAATGGCCATAATATACCATGCCAGGACAAGGACCTCACTACAACTTTGGGGTCACACCAACGAGTTTGACATGTCATTTTAAGTACATATGAATACTTTGACAATTGTCATAACCCTGACACAATCGCAGTTTGGCTATAGTTTCTAACCATTTGTGTTGTCCCCGAAGGCATGTACATGAAAACCATGTTCCCCAGGGGTCAGTCCTGAAATCTCTCCGGTCAACTTGACTGGACCATCATCACCCTAGTAGAAGGAGAGATGGGAAAGGGTAAAACGTCACTTTGTTAGGAAAAATACATGAAGCATGGTGCATATTTCAAAATGTTTATGCAGTCAACCTTGTCGATGGGATCATTACAGCCAGGTAACTTGTGGCAAAATAACTGCAGGAACAGGCCCTTGTTTAGTAACACACTTGGAGTAATGTGTGGTGCGCCACAGGAAAAAAAACGATAAATTGCTGAGTCATTATCCTGGTTTATTGTCCACCAGTAATGCAATGTTGAAAGTCAACGCTTAACTATAGGCTATTTACAACGTTCAATGTAAATATTTGTTAATACTCCATCTATGTGTATGGTGAATTAACGTTAAGGGCCGTTCACACCACATTTGATGCAGAAAGCATTTCCAAACATTTTAAAAGCGAAAAAGTGTTCATAACGTGTTAATGAATACCTATCCGTTCGGAGCATGTGTGTTCGACAAGCAAGATACATGCAGTAGCAAAGGTTGGAAGGTAGCATGCGTCCTGTGTCGTTTAGCTCCACACCACCTTGCAAGAAGTAATGCTATTTACTGATTTCACTTACACGATTAATTGCATAGCAATTGTGTAAACTAAGCGTTAGCTAACGTTTGTTACGTACGGTAACAGTAGCTAACGCAATATATCTAGCACTAATCGCAGCTAAACAGATATTTTATGATGTAGCTAACGTTCCGAGCTAATGCGTCAATGTCGCAATTAAGGCAACTAGATAATACAAGTTAGATGATACATTATATTTTATTTCAGAATGTTAAGGATCCATGAGCCTAGCTCTCCCTACCTTCCTAGTGCTACTAATTTAAGCTTTTTAGCATGACCGGGCCACTCTAGCTAGCAAAAGGCAGAAACTGTAGACAAACCAACACGCATGCATGAATGTCAAGCATTTACCTCTTGCTCAAAGAATACTGTTCCATTGACCTCTCCACTTCCTTTCAGGACGCACACAGCTTTAAGCACCATATTTGCTACTTCGAACAAAAAAACTGGTAAGACAGTTGCGTCTGTACGACTGATTAAGTACCGCACAGAGTTCACTGGCTGCGTTTTCTTTTTACCTTGAAAGGTCGTTATCCAATCAAAAGCGGGGTGTTAGATAAACACGGATATGATTGGCTTGTACCAGACCGTGTCAAAAGAAGATGGCCAACTGAAATTTAAAACAATGAGAGATAACATTAATATTTTCCTGTTCCATTTACATTAAAAATAATAGACTAGCCATTTAATATTAACTTTCTTTATTAATGAATACAGTATTTTTTTTTGTTTCTGCCAGGTTTCCAGCCGGTGTCCCGGTGTTACAGTCTGTTCAATGTAAACATGTATGCAGATCAATGTGCCAATAGTAGGCTACAAGATGCATTTACGGCACCTTTTGACAAAAGTTTTGTCTTTGACAATACTGTTCTAATTTTCTCAGCTACATTTTATTTATCTGTTTAAAAAATATGTTAAATTATGTGAGTGTAATGAATCCCCCACCACATTCGGGGGCGATCGTGCATCCAAAGTGCTTCTATTAAAGTCAACAACGTAACATGGCGCGAGAATTTCAAGATATGGCAGAGGTGCGAGTTTGCGAAGGTAAGTTAGCCAAATAATTAATTCTAACAAATGTGTTCGTTTGAAATTGTATCTAAAAATGCCCGCCAGAGACTATTTAACACTATCTTGGTGTGAGCATTATTACCTAATTTGTGAAAACTAGTGGAGGCGGCTCTTTGGTTTGGCGTGAATGCTAATGTAGCTTGCTAGATGAAGATTTTGGAAGATAACGTTACTTCTGTAGCAACGTGTCGAATGCAAAGCCATTGTTAAAACAATTTCAAGAGTGTTACAGCTTTTATCCACCAGAGTTTTCGCAGTCATTGCCCAAGTTTCGTTTTCAGATATGTAATTTTCAAAATCTGTGTTTTTTTTTAACAGAAGAAGCTCCGTCTTCCTTATCGCTAAACCTGAATGAAGCACAATTCTTTGGCTTCACCCCTCAAACATGCATGGTGAGGATCTACAGTGCCTTCCAAGATTGCCTGTACGAAATGCTGCTGGTCGTTGAGAAAGTCTTTGTTAGAAAACTAAGTGGAACTGAACCCAGTGAAGATCAACTTTGTTTGAGGGCGAGGGAGTGCACCCAGAAGCTCAACCTGTTCCTTCAAGAACGCTTCAAACGTTTATCAGGATGCATGGAAGCACTGTTGCTCAAAAAAGTCTTTTCAATTCCCCCCAACGTGCCATTACCAGGAGAGCAGCCGAACCCAAAATACACAGAGGGTGTGTCTGATCTTCTGAAGGTGGAGTCGCAGCTGACGAAGCTGCAGCAGTCATACCAAGCAGAGGTTTGTGCTCAGCAGGCCCTGTTAGCTGAGCTGGAGGAGCAGAGGGAGGTGCAGGAGCAGCTGGATGGCATCCTGCGGTGGATCGACGAGCTCCAGGCAGCTTGGACGAAGGAGGGAATGGGCAGCTTCCATGACAGTTTCCGGGTCATGGTGCAGTCAGTTAAGAAACTGCAGGATGTCATTGCGGAAATCAGTAAGAAAAGCAGCGGATTGGACTCGTCGGTGGGGAGGAGTCACGTGGCATGACTGACTACTTTTTGGTGGATATTTTCCACAACTGCAGAACTGATCAGTTTCTAAACCTTTGTGACATCTTTTGTGTCAGCATAAATACTTTGTCATGTGTGATGTGCAGATGGAACAAAGATGTCACTTGGACCATTAGCCTTTTCTTCGTAGTCATATGCAAATACTTAGCCTAATACATGTATCTTAAAGCTTCACTTTAATGAGCCCAAATTTATGTAAAAATACAAACACTTATTACTTGGTTCAGAACAGGATGGACACTTGGAGTCACCACAAGGGGGAAGCGTTGTATCATTTTTTAAGCCTGTCTCCAATTGCTGTTGGACATTTACTTGTAATATAATATGTCTCGTTAATTATTGTTATGCTTTTTCATAATACTTTACAGTACAATACACAAAAAAACAAATAAAACATTAACACTTTGCTATCAATATCTCAAGGTCTAAATTGTGTCATTGCGCATAATCCAAATAAATACGCCTGTACAGGAGATGATGGCAGGTCTCAAATAATCTCTTGCTTGTGGTATCGTTTGAGTGCAGTGAAGGCCCGCGTTGCCTGTGATGTCTAATGCTGTGTGATGTAGGGAGACGAGCAGCTCAGACAGTAGACAGCACAGTGGTCTCAGTGGGAGACCCTGCTGGGATCACATGGATCTATGATGTCCGTGACTGGATCCTCCAGGCCTTGTTTTGATGCTGCTGAACCACACAGTCTTCACAGATTTGATATTCTTTCTCTTTTTGGCCTTCTTTCTTAATCAACTGTCTTGGATCATCCAGTTAAAAGTTGTACCTTAAATTCATCACGTAATGCTGTTTTCTATGTAACCAAACGACAGCTATTGAGATTGGTACTGCCAGCGTTCGGTGATGTTCCAGTCAGACTGGTTCCCTGTACAATGTTGTTCATCACTTCTCAGAATCCTGGTTCAGACATCTTTACATGTTCATAATTAAACATGAGACATATAAGTCAGGTTTCTATCTCAAGGCCCCCAGGACCTTTTTCTGCCTCCCTTCGTCTCACTGCTGTAGTGACGTCGTGGTTCAGGGTTTATAGATACCGTTCGGTCTTTTTTGCAAGTTCCCTACCTAAAAGCCCAAAACAAAATCTATTTTAATGCAAGACATTAGAGGGACTCCACACCAAACATGGAAATAGTCAAAGAGATCACAAAGAATAGGGAACACCTGAAAAATTCAAGCAAGTCTATCTTCGAATTTCCATAATCCTCCAGTCTTTGTGATGTTATGCCACATCGGAAAAACTGCTCCCTGAAAAGTGTCATGTCTTGGATGTGGTTGTGCTGCAGGGTGAGTAGTAAAGTGAGCCGAGGCTGAATGAAAGGGATGAGGAGCCCAGTGAGGGGTCGTAGTCGGGAGGGGGAGGTTTGGCTTAGCAGCCTGCCTCTCTTTCATCTTGCTCATTAAAGCCCAGAGCAGCGGGGGCGGTCGACAGCGAGCCCAAGGACCAAGGGAGGGAGCCTCGCGTGGGGAGGGTGGAACTGGTGTGGACAGGAAGAGCAACCAGGCTGCTTCACCTTAGCTGCCTCCTCGGTCAGAGTCGTTTTCCCCCTTTCCATCCTCCTCCCCTCCCTCAACCCCACTTTGTATCCCCCCTGTCCAATCCCTTTCCCTCCCTCATCTTTCAGTCCTTCCCTCCTATTCAGTCCCCCCTCTGTGAGGTCCCTCAGCGCATAGGCTCTGACAAAGAACTCTTATCTCTCTTCACCTCCCGACACATACCATCCACGTCACTAGAGCTGCTGTGAAGGTGCCTCCCTAAGTGAGTCTGAAGCTGGGGTTCGGTGGGACAGACCGGAAGCCGGTGTTAATGAGGTTAAATCTGGCATGGGGTGATTAAAAGAGACTGATAGTAGGAGAGACAAGACTCCATTAGTTTCTCTGATGGGAGCTTTCAGAGGAGCCTGTGAAATGAGCGAGTGTGTGCCAGGGCTTTCCAGGTGGCCTGGATACCCTTGACCTCTGTACAGGTCAGTAAGAGATCGACTCCGGGGCGACATTTGAAAGCCCGATCTATTGTGCCACTAGCCTACAATTGACTTTGGATAACATGTTTAGGAAGAATTGCAGAGAGATTTATGATCAATACCTAATCTCACATTGAAGGTCTGTCCAAGAATTCAACATTAGCAGTGTTACGTTATGTTTACTAACTGCATGATAAACGCAGCTTTTGAACACGCATTAACAATACAAACTCCATCTGGGCAAAAACAATCATGACTGCAAAACAATGATTGGTCGAGTCAGGATTTAGTGTAGGTTTGGAATACCACGGTTGTCATTTTTTGGATGAAAAATACGCAAGAGAAGACAATGTGCCACTGCAGCGTATAATACAAACATGATGTCTTGTAGAGACCACAGCATTTTGGGATATTTTTCAAATCTGATACCGTCCAACACAACAGGATGAGAATGAATTAGTCAGCATCAAACAAGTCGAACTGTGATCACTGACACTTCCACAGGGACGTTTCACAAGATAACATCTCAAAATAAGGATCAGAAAGTGTGGGAGGACTGATCGATAGAAACTGTCGCTACACAAGGACGATCAATAAGATCTCTCCCCAGTTCTCCTTGTACTAGACCAACCGACAAAATATTGAAACAACCAATCAATGTTCAGCAGATGATCAATTATGCGCACGTAAAATTGTACTTAATGTTGCCGGTCACACGAGATAGGTTAACTTTATGACAAGACTTTATTTTCATTAATCATTGGGGGAATTTTGTTATTTCCATGCTCATTAAATTAGTAGCTGAACTAGTGCTTGAATCCACTTGAGCATTTGAATTATGGTCAGTGATAAATTATGCTTATGTTTTATTAAATAGGAACATGTTCATAACCAGCTTTTAAATGAATGCATGAGGCACAAAATACTGTAAGGGTAGTGAGTCTCAGAATGCTATTGGTCAGTAGAAGATGGGGGGTGGTGGTGGGGGGGAGGTTGGAAGAGAATTCATCTTTATTCAATATGGCACTTTGGGAATAACCCTAGCAGAAGCTGCTCACTCTCTGGCAATGATCACACACGTTCGTGGTGCGCTGGTTTCGACCTAATGCATGTTCCTATAGCAACTAGAGGAGTTAAGCAGCAAGAAACTACTTGCTATTCACCTTTGGTGTATTTTTTTTGGAGACACTCAAACAGCATTTTGGAGTACTTTGCCGACTTTCAAGGGTATGATACTTTTTTCAACAGATTCTTGCTGAAGGGAGTGTTCTGAAAAACTCTGGCCAAGATGCATGATATACAATAGGGTTACTCAACATGACTGGATATTCTTCTACTGTTCCCTTCCTTAAAATCCATGATATTTCTTTTCTTCTTCGCCTCTTCCTGCTCAAGCCCCCTCGCTGTCTTTGTTTCTCCATGGCTGCCCTCCCAGGCCAGGCAGTGTCGCTGGATTTGGTCCTGACCCTGTGCTGCTCTCCAGGGTGCTGAAAGGCCACCGAAACCCTGCTGCTGGATCATTCTTTAGCCTCCCTAATGGAACACAGCTCCTGGTTAACCTTTGCCCTCTAAGTGCCCCCCTGCTCGTGACCTTCAGCTTTACCCCTGGTAGTTCACGGGAAGTTATTGAACAAAAACGGGTCATCGGCGTAGCTGTATACGTGGGTGGTTAACATTTTGGGCCGGGGGTGGGAAGGTTTGGAAAGGGTGAATCCTGAAAGAAATGGATTATTTCATGTACCCCTCATTGTTAAGTGTGTTAATAGTATTTCACACAAAGGTCTTGAAAGACAACTATTGGCAAAACACAGCGCCGCATAACTCCCATGGCAATGACCATGCGAATCAAATCAGATGAGCTACAATGAGCGACAAACCATCCCTAAATAGCAGCTTGTATAGCATGACCACTATGATTCCTGTCAGGTGGAGTCACAGAATATTCCCACCGATTTGTGACGGCAAATCAGGCGACAATGTAGCTCAGACTCTCCGGAAGATAGGAGCTCATCCCCCGGCTCATGGGGTGTAAGCCAGCCTGGGAGTGGGCACCAGAGCTGGGAGACAAGGGGTAGGAGGAGGGAATGAAGGCTCCTGGTACAGACTGGCAGACAGCTGGTGACAGATTGAGTGCCTACCCAAGTCAGGGAGAAGAGAGGAACCCCCCCCCCCCCCCATCTTCATCCCAGCCATCAGCTCTGCTAGTCAAGAGGCTGGGAGAAGATGGAGTGGGTGGGTGTTAACCCTGCACTCGAAACGTCTAGACACTAATCAGCAATACCCCCGGTCTGAAACTAACTTTCCCTTATCACTGAACCTGTCACAGCTAACCTAATGTTGAAAGTAAGAGCTAGCCTTTGATGGATTGGCACATTACGTGCTTAACATGGACATCTTTTATTAGATTTCTGAAGGTAACCACATTGAATCTCTAATAACACAAACTGAGGCAATCTTATCAAACCGTCAGTCTTTTTCAAAAACAGCATGAAGCATAAATGCCTGCAATCTGTGAAGTGGCACAATTGACTATAATCTACTTTTCACACACCTAATGACAACTCCCCAAATGTGCCTCATTGTGAAAGACATGTTTTATGGATGTTTTCAATACTTGTATTCTTGTACAGGCAGCCATTAGGACAGCTCAGACAATAGGGCCAGCTCTGAGTGAACCAGTGAGGCAGCTGTCACAGTGGACCCAGGGAGTCGGGTCTCCCTTTCTCTGGCCTGTCACTCAGCCTGGAGGGTCCAGAGACGGCTCCTGCTGGCCAATTATCCCCCCCTACAGAACCAACAAAGAGCTTCTAATGGCAGCCCTGCTGGCCCAGTGCCAGAACTAGGGAACAACAGCTAGCTGGACCTAGAGAGCGAGGGAGCTTAGGGCTGGGCGGGCCAGGATCAGACCAGTCCCCAGTCTGAATTGGAGAACGTCCCACTATGTAAGGTGGCCCACCCTTCATGTCCTATTTCTTTTGCTGAATAGGGAGAAGCATACGGCCCCATATGAGTTCCCCAGTGGTGTGTTATGGTCTGTGCAGGAGCAGTAATGAGAGGAACATTGTAGAGAGGACTTCATTTGGTCACACCTGAATTTGTTCACAAAGCAGCCAATGAGCATTATGGTACAGGTACATTAGGCAGAGTAACATGTGATATGTAAAAGTATACTCACTGAATGTTACTACTGTGGATCCAACTGCTAATTAAAAGAAGGCAAGTCATTGGCCAAAACCCCTTCTGCCCATCCAATCCCTTCAATCTTGTATACGGAATATGACTACTAAACACTTCAAATGTTATTGTTTGGAATATTTATTTTCCTTGGCATGTTGTGGGGGTCACTGTGTCAATGGCATATTCATCACCTTGACAGATACATTCCCCATAAATACTACTTCTGGCCTTTTGGCATGTAAATGGTTCATTCAAATCCACCAACACATAAGGTTAGATGGCTCCTTCATTTATGTAGCGGTAAAATAATGTATGCATTTTTCAAAATATGTACAATACCTTAATTATGGAATGACAGTATGTTTATTTTAATATGACAAATAATGGCGATTAATATTCACGTAGTCTAATATCTGACGTACAAAACACTCATAGGTACAAAATGTACAAAAAGGATATGATAATCACTTCCGTTGTGCGATTATAACATTTTGCCTGCAAGTGTGGTATAACAGCTCAATGTGTTAGTAAATGATTTAGTCTGGTTGGGATTCAACTTGTTAAGAACAGTCGTATTACCCATAATCATTGAGACTGGCGATGCATGTCACCATCCACACATCAGACAGAATGGCAGTATGTGCAGGGCTCATCTGAGCTTCAGCATGGAAACATGGAGAAGTCTAGTCAATACAACATGTGAAGTACGAGTACAAGCCAGAACAGCAGCTCTGTAGCCACTAGCCAGTGCAATATCATTAGTGCAAATGTTACAAAACAGCAAGAGGATGGACCACCAGGAATATGAGACTGCTGAATCACAGGCAGGGAAAACATGCCCTGTCAGTAGTCTCACTATCCTGAGTTGATGGTCAAGTCAAGATCCCATGCAGCTCGAAGCAGACTTGAGGCAGCTGCACAGGTAAAAGCAGCATGGTGGAACATCAGCCTGGATGAGGATATCCCATCCTACAGATCCCAATCCAATTCTCTAAAGGAAAATATGTTACCTAACATGATCACCTTGTTACTCTCTACTTAGTATCTGGTTGTGTATCAGCTGCCAGTCTTTCGCCCCTTCAGCTCTCTTATGCCCAGTTAGTCTTTCAGAGGAAGACATCCATGGTCTGAGTGATGCCTTGCCGGCAGAGCGGGCAGCAGTGCTGCTGGGGGGGCTGCTGCAGTAAGAGGACAGAACAGTGGCGGCACAGGCACAGGTGGCGGCAGGGAAGCAGCAGCACGTTCTTGGCCTGGTCCTGACAGATCACGCACTTCTTCCGCTCCTCGTGCTCCTTGAGCAGGCTGAGAAGGCTGCCTGCCGGGGGGGCGCTGATGGCTGGATCCTCCCCTGAAAGCTGCTTTATAGTGTTCCTTGTGGCTGTCGAGGAACGCTCCGGGTCGAAGTTGGTTTCGTGCAGCCGGAGGTTAAGTTGTGGCAAGTCGAGCTCACTGTGGTTCCTTCCAGTTTGCTCCGAGGGGTGAGAGATGTTTGAGTGGTCTGTAGAGCTGCCAGGAGATCTAGGGTCCAAGACCAGGGGTCCCCCTCCACTCTCACCCCCAGAAGGCTGTGCCGTTCTCCCCCTCTGATTCCCAGCCTGAACCCTGTGTCCTACTGTCGGCTCTCCTGCATTGTTCTCATGCAGATTTTGGGCTCTCTCCAAAGCCAGCAGATACAGTCTATAGACAGCCCTCTGCAGAATCCTCATTCCTGGGAGCGCGTTGACCAAGTGAACGCAGCGCTGGGCTGCGAGGTGAGGCAGCCGGGGGTTTAGATACAGCCCGGTCAGAGTAACGATGACCACCGTCAGGAGCAGTCCGTATATATTTAGCATGAACACTGTGATGAAGACATGACCAAGCGAGCCCAGAAACTCCAGCACCAGCTGAAAGGGAGTCCAGAGAAGCACAGAGGTGCCCACTAAGCAGCTGTACAGGAAGGTGAGGAGCGTGAGAGCCAGTTCCAGGGCTTTATGCAGTGGCCCTGATACTGCCTCCCAAGCACCCGCCACAGCAGAAAAACAGTTCTGCGTCCCGATAAGGAGAATGTTGACGATGGTGTTCACGAAATAGAAAACCAGGCTGAACGCAATGCAGAAGCCTTCGCACGTCTGTTTGAGAACGAAGTTCCCCGATATCAGTCCTCGTTGCAGCAGCTCCTTGGCACGCCACACCACGTGAGCCGAAAGGTGACCTACCATTTTGAAGCTCTCGACTACCCCACCTAAAGTCTGTACCCAGCCTTCCAGTATATGAAGAGCTCCATAAGCTGTGCTAGTGACCACTTCTGTCACCGTGAGGAAAGAGAACAAGGCAAAGTTCCAGTATTCCAGTAATGTAGTGCCACTTAGCACAACTGGTAAGTTGTGCAGAGAGGACACCATGTTTGATAGAACTCTGGCCAACCAATTCACTGTCCAGATGATCAAATCCAATAACAGGCATAAAGTATCCAGGCATCTACCAATGGCGCAGGAGACGAGGTTCACTACATCCATATTAGTGTTCCCTGGAGAAAGCAGAAGTGAAAATGATCAAAAACTATGAATGGCGTAATAACGCACGTCACACTGATATGCTAGCCCTCTTTAAACTATAAACGAGGCAACTATCTAGCTACAGTAGTTAGCTTCTCTGGCACTAGTACTACACTTTCGCCTTAGAAACGACAATTGGTGGGCACTTGTTCTTTACGTCAAAACAAACGTTTGTATCTGGGCATGTTTACTATGAATGTTGCTGACACAAATCAGTTTGCATTGACTGTAATTGCTACCAAGCTAACTATTTAGCTACCACACCCAGTCAGCTGACAACTAGCTAGCTACAAGCTAGTAGCCAGCTATGCTAATAGTGCTATTTCGAAAAGCAGGTAAAAGTAAATGTTACTATTCATAACTCACCTTACATATCATAGTTAACTGCCTAACCAACTGGCACATGTAAAACGCAGGGGTTGGAATGACAACATTTGGGAGAAATAACACATTGATTTGTAAACTGGGGGTTTAATCCCACAGACGCTGTCATTTTAGCCATGTAAACACTCAACAGGAGTTGGTGTCGATGCAGATACATCTACCCAGAGGAAATAATCGATTTCAGAAAACTCTGCACACTCGCAGGATATAATCACGTATAAACCCTAAGATACAGTATCCAACTGTTTGTAAATATTTTTTTGTGTTAAATGTATTGTAATTGTTAACTTTATTGATTAAGTAAGATGTAGCTGCTATCGTTGTATCAGGAGTGCCATGGCAATAGCTTTTTTCCATTTACATGCACCTCCAGCCATGCTCTCTGCTTGCGAACATGCATTTAAAACACTTCCTATATTTTATGTACTATACTGTATATACTCATCATATCAACTAGAGGAATAGGTCGTAAAAAAACATATAATTAAGTTTTCACAAAGTATACATAATTCCAATGAGTACCATCTTTTTTTAATTTATTTTTTTATTTCAAAATACATGGAGGCTATAATATAGTGAAAGATGTTGGAAGATGCACACTTTCAGTGTGGATAGACTCCAGCATTTGCTAATGGACATCTTATTATGATTCCATAAATCTCTCAGCCATGGACACAGCATTAGCAATTTGTGATTTATGTCACTAGTAAGCATGCCCTGAGGATGGTTATAATGAAAGTGCCCAAAAATTGCAGTGCTTTACCCTTCCTCCCACACCCTGTCTCCTTCAAACAGCCTGAGTCGACCATGGCCCTTATCAAATCATCACGGTCCCCAAATAGGACCTTTCCAGTGGAGAAGAAAACAGCATCCGTCACGTTACGTTCCTGTATCCCAGCTGTGTGTGCGTGGGTGTCCTGGGAAGAAAGAGGTGCCTGTACCAGCCACATTCTCTTTGTGGTTTAGTATAGCACCAGTGTACGCTGTCTCCTGCATCTTCTTCCTTTTGGAGTCTTGGATATAGTGTTACTTTTCAAATGACCTGTATGATAAATCAAGCCCCCTTTGCTCTTTAAGTGACATCATGCTATTTTGCGGATTGGCCTCCAGGTTCAAAGATATGTAACCCAATATTAACAGTTAAAGAACCTGCAACCCAATATGCCCTGTTTCTGTTCTGTTTTTCTATTGCCATGGCCGTGATCACCTTTTAACAATGTTGGCTATATATTTGGCCCTTTGGATCTTCCCATTTTTATCAATTAAATAACTATTAGATTGCTCTATTTGGGGGGTGTTATCATTAACTTGACAAAACTCAACCCATTTAATTTAATTATTCACTTCAGAAATGTTATTCCGTTTTAAAGCCTAAAAGCTCATATAGATCATGGCTGGTATTCCTGTCAGCGCAAAAAAAAACAAAAAACAAAAACCCCCAATCCAGGCTGTAAATAGCCTCTTATGCGAGTGGTTAATAGTCTTTTGTATTTCCCGGATCTTTTCTAGACAGCTGCTCTGGCCTCTCACTTCCCTGCTCCTCTACTTTTTTCTTTTTCCTCCCCATCTTATCACAGCTGCTGTGCTCCTTCAGGTCCACCGCGGAAAAAAAAAAACGGTATTAGACAACCGCAAACCATGTGCTTCATTCTCACCACAGACCACTCCATCCCCACCTTTATCCACCCACTGCAGGCCTTCGGAGCATTCAACACTTGTCCTTGCACAATTGGATGGCTCCAAGGCTGTGAGTTGCTGAAGTTATGACGAGCACAGCCAGGCTTAATGCAGAATGAAGAGCGTTCCGTTATTTAGGGATCGGAAGAAAAAAGACCGCTGTCGATTTTCGAGAATTGATCATATTTATAGGACGTTTTGGGATGTTATTTGAGCTGAAGAAAAGTACACAAGGGTTTTAAACTGTCAAGATGAGGACATTTTTGACGCACCTTGTGTCCATGAAAACATTAGGACACGACATGACGTATGATCTCAAACACTTGTGAAAGGCTTTCCAATCGTCCCAGCAAAGACTACCATACCTGCTGAATGACCATGTGAAATATTTTCTGGTGCTCGAACAATTTTGAGATCTGTGAGACAGCCTGTGAAAAGTCCCCATATGACAACAGCTGAGCCATAATTGCTTTTCTCGGTCGATGCTCATAGGCCAGGCCTGGGGGCTAAAATCTGCTGAATTGGCTGGCCATGTCCTGTGAGTGAGGTTGAGGACCATGCACTGTAACTGCCCTGTCAAAGCTGCCTGAAGGCTGACTTGAAGCAAATACCCTTTACATACTGGACTGCCCCCAAATTAATATGTTACTGGAACAACTGAACACATGTAGACAACCATTAATTCAATTCCTTTTACAGATGTATGGTTATTGTTGAGGGTTAGATTTTTATTGAACACAAAAGTTCCATGTATCTTTTCTTAGCAAAAGAATGTTTCAACAATTTAAGCATTTTTGTATTCCAAACATAATGCGTTCGATTCCCTTAAATCTTGGCAATCTGGCTCTGGCCTCTGTGTTGTCAGTAGAAAAATGACTGCAGCTAGCTCAAGGATAAGGTTTAATATGATCACAGAAAAATGAATGTAGCGTTCCCATGCCTCTAACTATGATTAAGAGGTGCCCTGATCCCATTTTAATGCACTATATTGGAGACCAAGTGGCCACCTGGGTCCCTCTCTGGCCCCACCCTTGTGTTCTACCCCACCCAGTATTGTGTCTGAAAGTGTGCCTTGGTCCCACCCACTTTCTCCAGTCGTCCAATCAGGCGAAATGTGTCTGAGCACCTCGGTGATTCATTAGTTAATGATGGCGTCCTGTGAGATTCCCATGGCAACGGGGGCTGTAAGGGGTCAGCGTAGATGTTCAGCCTGGGCCCTCTCATTGTTACTGAGAAACTGAACGGACTACTGGCACTAGCCACCCTTCCCCCCAAATCTCAAGGGACATCCTTTCTACTTCACGCACACGTGGACAGAAAAATGGCTCAATGATTCAAAAGGTCCACTTCAGTAATACATAGCCAGGCCAACCAGCCAATGAGGACAGGAAGGTCAATGGCAACGATCATTAGAAATTAGCAATGGACTCTGACTTAAACTCAATTGAAAGGAGCAAATCTCTAGGCTGTGGCTGTTGTCCATCGCCTCTGGCACTTTCAGACACCTGTCTGAAAATCACCTTCACAATATTACTGTTAAAAGCATTACATACCAGTTCAACAAAGCAAAATCACTGCACAGAAATTAAAAAGTATTTTTGTCTTTTTAACACGAACTGTGCCTTTTGAATGAACTGTATCATTATCACATAATCAAAATTTAACATATGAATCACCTCAAATCATTAAGTATTGCAATTAGGTATTCCTGATTGTAATTATCTATAATGACCCTATCATCTGGCTCTTTGAAATGTCTCAGAATGAAAGCATGACATTTGGCTACTTAACTAAATGAATTAGATGGGACCACCATTTTTCTGAATGAGTTAGTAGTTGGGTTCTTAGGTAACCAACTCAGAAAACAGAGCAGAATTGTCTGCTGCCATCGGAACCAAGCCCAGCTTCCTGCTGGCTGTCGCACCTCTGTGGCATGTTTATCTCTATAGAGATGAGAGGCCTGTGTGATAAACTGAGAACAACTCCAGAGTTAGGAAATACTCATGCAGTAGGACATTTACATTTACAGCACCTTAATAGAATCTAGAACCTAGATGGTCCTGGAATATTGTTGTAATTTTTTAATCTAGTCCGCCGGCAAATTACATTGAGATATAATTTGTAATACAAGTAATATTGTAGACTTTTGACTGAGTAAATTACATAATGTGTGTTTACCAGTAAACAATTTATTTCCCTTCTGTTATCCTTGAAGTACATCAGATATCTACGTTACATTTCTATGTGTAGAACCGTTCTCAAAACCTTCAGCATAACCTTCCAAAATAAGCACCCGTATTGACAATGTGAGCTGGAGCTAGATGGATGGTTGGTAGGTGGGGGTGAAAGGGACCTTGACATTGTCCTCCACTCTAGCATGTCCTCTTCGCTCCTGGCTCGAGCGAGTCTGACACCCCTGTGGTGACACACTCTGCTCCCAATCTGTGTAACCAGACCTGCTGGAGCATTAGCTTCCACGGCAGGCTACAAGGAGGAGAACTATCTAAGGCTAATCATGTTAGCTCTGAATCACTAGCCTCCACTGTGCGCTCACTGCCCTACATTACATGTGATGGTAGAGCAACCTGTACCAGGTTGCACCATACTGGGCAGTTTGTTCCTCCCCACCTGGTGTTGGGATGATGCTGATGGATTTGCGGGGAGCGCAGATCTGGAACAATGGACAGATAATGTATGGCACAAGCTATTCATGTTTACAAGCAGCTGTTGGCCTCGGAGCTCTCTTGTGTTTGTATCACAGTGCCAAATCTAACAATAGGATGACAGAGAAACCAAAGCAAAGAAAAAACTTGTCGGGGGGAATGAAATCATTACACAGCAGAAACACCATCGCAATCGAATATGCATCGAATATGCATCGAATATGTGTTTTCAAGAAGAATCGATAACGAATGCATTCGCAAGTTAGCAGTGTTTTTTATTTCAACTTCTCCCTGACAAAGTGACAGATATCATCGCACCAGCATTCTGGAGCAAGGAAGCTACCCCAGCTCAGGCTGACTATCCAGGTAGGACCTGTGGGTGCCTGTAGGCAAGGAGGACGTCTTTGTCGGCAGAAGAATACCCACATTCTTGAGGCTGGATTGCTACCATGCTGTGGGAGGTCTCAATCATCCAGGCACCAACGGACCGAAATCAAACAGTGTCTGAGATAAGATCATAGAGCTGAAAGCAGAATTGGGGAGAGGAGTGGAGAGCCACTGGTGCCTTCACCTGACCTTTTTCTTTTAAAGGAAGTAGATAACCTTGTTTGGAATGTCCTTGTTGAGTGCAAACTGTAACCATAGCAAACAGAGATACAGACAAGGCTGGGTGCTTTCAGCAGGAGTTGTGCCTAGAAACATGGACTACCTGAGGGTTTCTAATCCCACAACACACACGCATTGTAAGTTCCCTGCGTTATTCATTGATAGTGCCGTGTTACGAAATACAGAATGCGTCATTAAATGGAATCTCGGAAATGATTATTTTGCATCTTATCAGTCCATTGTTTAAGGTTTTATTCCTGCTTTTCAAACATTCCAAATCTCTGCTCGATTTGGTTTCATCCATCTTTTCATTAACGTTCTCTCCTTTAGTTTTCATCAATATCATGTGACATTCGTGGGTTACTCGTCTTTCCAGTTCTTCACTTCATGTCATTTGTGGACAAGTCAACTTGGAAAACGAACCAAACTGCAGATCATCTAGACGGACACCTGTCTCCTCGTAAAGCAATCTCTCTGTGTGTTAATTGTGTTTGACCGTTAAACCCTCCCTGTCACCCCCTCCCTCTATGTTTGCTCTCCACTGACATGACAGTGCAAGAGACAGATGGGAATCTCTGATACAGCTGAAGGCGGGAACGAGGGGAGAGGACAGAGGGGGAAAAGGTGGTCTGAAAGAGTAAAGGGTCCAATGGCTTTGAGATTAAAAAAAGAAATGTCAGCGTGGAAAGAACCCTTCCTGCCTGCTCTCTCAGTCCTAAGGCAGAGGGGATTTGGGATGAGGAATGAGCTTTGGTTCACTTCAAAGAATTTTTCTCATTTGCTCAGATTCGTCCCTTTCTGCTCCGCAGAATAGACCTTACTGCACCTCGTCCCCAAGGGACTAGCCTGCACATTTCACATTTGCACTCGACTTTAAATCCACTGGCCCAGATAGGGGCCACAAGCTTGTGTTCGCACAGTTGCTGGTTATTCTTGTTCTTGTGTCCAGTGATGAGTGTTTTTTCCCCCTGCAGCTGAACAAACACACTTACTGTAGATCACACTGTGTGATGAAAACCAGGATGTGTCCTAGGCTACCTGTTAATCCTATTTGTCAGTCAGAGTGTTCCCATAATATTGGAGTCTGATGGACATTAGGTGGAAAATCGCATCCCCATTGAAGACACACACCGGCCATTGAAGACGCACACCAAAGAAGAATCGTTCCTCTCAACCTGAACAAAAACTGAACACATTGTTCCCAGCCTGAGCTATTGTTCCATGTTTTGCCCGAACCACCTCAGAAGGAAGACTATTCTCCAGTTCAGCCCTATAGCTGGAGTTTTTCCCTCCACTTGTAACCCTATCTCCCCGTGCGCTGTGTCTCCGGTCTGGGCTGTGATGTATGGAGGGAGACCGGAGTCTGCAGGACAGCTGGGGTGGCAGGCTCCGCCGAGGCCCCTCTCTCCTGCAGCTGTTAGCGTAGCTGACAGTCGAGTGATGAAAACAGCAGAGGTTGTTAACGATCCACGAACAGAGATGGCCTAAAGACACACCAGTCTCAGAACGGGAGTACTAAACCTAGTGTGGTTCCGAAGGCCCCTAGGTTGATATTGTAGTCATGCTTATTTATTGACTTGCATTATATTATAAGATTTGCCACAGACAGCACTGCATTAAGAAAATTAGAGCGAGAAAATATGATGGTATATTGAGTATTATATTCTCCTACACATGGGCCCATGATTAATAGCCAGTTCCTTAATAAAGGTTTATTGTTGTCATGCTTTACTAGTGCCTTCCCAGTAGTTGAGCACCTTCAACATAAAGAGATTCTACAGTTGCATCCAACCAATTAACTTAATTGTTATATATTCTTTTGATTATGTTGTGATGGCGAATTTAATAAAAACGCGAGGATGGAATTTGAAGACCCCAAAAATGTGCTTCCATTCTCTTTTTGCAGACAGTCGGCTATACGACAGCCTGAGCTCTATCTGCAACACGACTCCCCCTCTCCCCCTCCTCCCCATACCGCCCTCGCGCTTCTCAGCCCTATCAAACAACCTCGCTCCCATTCCAAGTGCGCCGACCACAATTGCGATTCATTCTAGGACAGTTAAGACGGTTGAAACAACATGGCTTTCCCAAAGAACTCCTCTAAATTGGTGGCTCTTATCATTATTTCCCTCAGCTGGAAAGGTGAGTGCGACAAATAGCATGTAGTATTCACGGTGTTTATTTAGCTTTTAGAAACTTTGGAAAGTGGTTGAGGACGATTGGTAGCTGTAGTCTACAAAAGGGTTTGAATGGGATGCACTGACTCCGTATGCACTGCTTGGAAAGGATGCTGAGATAAAAACCAGTTTGTAGATTGTAGATAACTATTTTACCGATACATGCGCATTAAGCAATACAAAGAGTTCCCATTGTTGGTAAGCAACTTGTTTGAAACATCTGAAACTTGGAAAACGCATATCAAATAAGTAGAATCGAATGTTGTTTTCTTGTGGAGGAGCAAGTGCGAACATGTGCAGGGATGAAGCTGCTTTGGAAACGTGTGGTGAAATTAAAAGATCATTCTTATTCACTACGAAAAATGTTTTTACGAATATAAGTATTCAGTGGTCTTTATTTATTCAGTCTTTTTGCGAATTTGGTTCTTTAAAATAATGTAATGAAGTGTGAAGTCATTTTGGAAATCAACAAAAGTGTCCACGAGCATGAAGGATTTGTCGATTACTTCATCCATTGACGAATTTCAAGCATAAACTTTCAATAATTTTTGTTGCCATGTTATCCTATATCAAATATCTGTAACATATACAAATTCAGAAACAACCAATTATGTCATAGTTTCATAATGAAATCATGCGTCATGTTGTCATTCGACTGCATGTCCAGGACCTAGGGACTTTTGTAGCAGGGGGAATACAAAGGCTCTGGTGTTTGTGCACTTCGATAAAATCACTTTTGGATATCCAATAAACAAAAATGCGTTCAGTCATACAGGAATTGACCCAACAGTTGCAACTGTGTCAGGTAATCAACCCTATGTTTATTCAGTCAGTAAATCATATCATTCCCATCTGACACTTTGAATATTGTGTGAGTGTGTGTGTGTGTGTGTGTGTGTGTGTGTGTGTGTGTGTGATGTGAGGGGGGGCATGTTTGTGTGTGCTCAGGGATGCAAGGGGTGTGGCCAAGTGCTGCCAATATTATGTCCAGCCCCCTTCAGAGTTTTTTTTCTGTGTGACCTTTTTATGCTTTGACCCTGCTGGTCACCATGCGCCAACAACCTTTCCTCCCCACCCACTAAATCCTCCCCTCATAGCATCTAACTCGACACCCTGTTCCCTTCTACACCTCCTGAATCCCATGCGGCCCTCCCCTTCCCCTCCTTCCTTTCCCCACCCCCTTTATCTACCACTTCACAAGGACAACACTCACTCTGCACCAATCTTATCCCTCCTTTTTTTGCTATCTCTGTTTGCTACCTCTTTTTAACCTCGTCTTAATTGGGTCACCCCCACCTAATCCTTGCTTCCCCCTCTGCTCCAGGAAGGGAGTAAAGCTGTCTGTTTTAGGATTATTGACCAGAGATGGAGATCTTGAACCTCTAAGGAGCTAATAAATCGAGACTGTTTTGGGGCAGATTCCCTGTCTATACTAATGCATCGAAATTGTACTTATCTGAAATACTGATATTTTATTAGGAAAAGACTTTGTACATATTCACAGTCCTCATCTTTGACAAGTTTGAAAGGTTCAAATGTGCGATAACATTCAATATGGAACCTGAGTAGCGTGTTCTCGGTAGGTTCGTATTTAAAATGATCTTTGAAACGTGAAAGATGTTTTGAACCGTGTATTCATTTTGGTCGGCCTCATTCGAGTCTAGTCTTTCCTTCACTCCTCTTATCTGCTGTTAGTGAAGAGCGGGAGCGCTCCTAGAATTTGGAATCAGGCTCCTGAGGTTTGACATTTTCTAATGATGTTCCGACTGGCAAACCAGTCCAAAAGGAAATCGAAATAAGAGCCAAACATGGTGCAAACAGGATGCCCTTTCACTGAATTAAGGCAGTTATTTTTAGGAATGCATTATCTATAATGTTCCTTTTTCATTTGGCCCTACTATGAATTGGTTCTAATAATAATTCATAGTTAATTCCGCTGAACAACATAATGGACCCATGTGTTCGATGATGAACTCAACTGACCTAGAGACCGAAAATGAAGGTTATCTGGAAGAAAGCTTAAGAGCCTATAAAAAAGACTGAAATGAAAGGAAAATGATAAAACAAAACGTTTCTTATAAGACAAATGATGGAGTTGGCTGTGAGTCTGGAATGGTCTCGTGGGAGAGACCCGCAGTCTCCTGTAACCACATTGCTAACGCTGTGCTTTTACAGAAGACAGGAGTCCTCCCTAAAACACCATTTGCGGAGACAGATCGCACACTGTTCTTGATGATTCTAAACATTCAAGACAGTAATACACAGCTGCTAGATACATTCTGACGTGGACATCGAGATAAGACATAGTGCCATAAACCATGGCCCCTGGCTGAGAGATTGACCTGTCACTTGCTGATGGGGCATCACTGCATGCTCATTAGGGCCTTAATGTAATCGAATGATAATCAGCAGTTGTGTCTCACAATGTAGTGTAATGTTATCTCACACATCCAACAGGGGGCAGCGTGGCGGTAATTCATACGGGACGGTCTATTAAGAGCATAAACAGCCTTAATCCTAAGAGAAACCTTTGCTGACATCTGTTAAATGCTGTGGAGGAGTTATTAGTGCTGAAGTGCTGTCTTACACTGATTCATATGGGAGAACCTTAAAAGCTTGTTTTTTCGGAGCCAAGTAAGAACAATGGCCATTTCCAGCCAGGCACTTCTCAGTGTATACACTGAAAACATACAGGACTCAGAAATCCATACCTTTCGCAACTTTTCCTTTCTGTTCTCCACGTCTGCCTTGGTAATGTAAGCGGGCAGCTGTGAGACCGGGGTGGATTCGCCTCTGTGATGATCTCAAGGCAGCTGGGAAGTGTACAGCTGTGTATTCAGATTGTCCACACTGCATTACTGCATTAGACTGAGTGACAGCCTGCCACTGCAGGCACACACACACACACACACACACAGACTGACCCTTTGTGTTCCATTTGAGAAAGTGGGCTAACTTGACCTACCTTTATTAGAAATGTGCCTTTTGACAGCACCAATGCCAATTTTGGGAGTGATGAAGTCAGACACCGATACCGGGAAAAGCAACGGTGGCTTTCTGAATGTCAAAGAAACAAAGTCGTTATCAAGCGATTGACTCACAGTCCACAGTCATGACATCTGTGCTCAAACTCAGACAGCCACAGCATCTTGCTCTGGAGACTCAGTATTCAAGGCCAGAGAGGCAGGTCGTTAGGCTCCGGACCTTGCTGTGCTAAGCCTTGAGTAGTGATGAGGTGAGACAGAACCATGGGGTGCTGACTGAAACACCATGAAGCTCAGCCCCACCCCCCCACCATACCCCAACCACCATCCCCCCCCCACCCCTACACGCCATTTGAAGTTGCCCACTGAAGGGTGGACCAAAACAATGAGCAGAGGCATCTGAAAGCCCCAGGTTGCACCACCTGGGCTTTGATCCCAAGGTGGAGTGGAGCGGTAATCTGAGGTGTCTCCGACCTGCAGACCGGGAGACAGGATGTCTAGAGACGACCGATTGGAGGTGACAAGACAGAGTTTGGTCTAGATTAGAACGTACCACATCCGGTTTATCCTATGTCAATAACAAAGCCAACCCGTTTATTTGACAACACAATTGTTTTACATTTGTGCTTGCTTGTCTTTACTACGCTCTGTAGAGTAAAGCCACAATAAATCAGAGATAAAGGCTTGCCGTCTCGCTGGCTTGGGATGAACAGGCAACCACCATGCTCTGAGCTGCTGGCCTACAAGGGCTTTGCCATGCATGCAGTGTCTCTAGGCTGTGGATTATTGATCTTAGTATGGGATTTCATATTGAACAGCTGCCCTTTATGAAGTGGGTAGACTTATCCTTGTTGTTTTTGGAGGGAAATTTCTCAGCATTGACTATGTGTAGATGGGGGGGGGGTAGGCAAGAAAAATACTACAATTTCTTTTAAACCTTTTCTGTTTCAGACACCTTTTTCATCCAAATGGAATGTTTAAGAGTGTGAGTTTAGCTTCAGACTAGCTGGCCTTGTGCTTTCTGTGAGTTGTTGGGGATGGTTATTTATCAAAGTCAGACAGAAAGGCTAACTGTGGTAATTGGCCGTGAGAGTGAATAACAACCATCCGAGTGCATCCAGGGGGGTGAAGAATTTATCGTGGACCGATGCCAAAAAGTACTGAAGTCTTTCAGGGCAAATCTAGCACTATGTAGAAAACCACACAAAGGTTGCAGTCCTTGCCAAAAATGTGATTTTCCTCTTTTTTTTTTCGAGGATGGGCTGTAAGGAATCAATTATTTGGACTTTCGCACCTTTCTTGTTATCAGTGGGGAATCTGTTTTACGAAGATGCAACCATGTATCCATATGGCACTTGAATTCAGAATGCTGTTGATAGAGTACAAATATACTAAGCTTTCATGGCCTAGTAGGCTGCAGTCTGACTGACCATTCCTTCTCTTGACCACAGATTGGTTGATTACATTAGTATACTATGTACATTAATCTCATCAAGCAAATGATCATGATGAACCTAAAACCATCATTTCCAAGAATGACTTTGTGTATTGAAGCGCAGTGTTGAGCCTCAGCTCTCACTAGGCAGTATTGGCCCATCTGTACTTCATGTCCCCTTATATTGGGAGTGTCCATCTGTGGGACACATGGCCCTCTCTTGGGCCAGGCTCCCAGCTCTGGCACCCATCCCGACACTACCAAACGGACTCAGAGAAACCTCTCTGATGTCGCCTTCCCTGCGCCTCCCTTTCCTCTTTCTGCCTTTGTCCCTGATCTCTCTCCCTGTACCACTGCAAACACCATTCAGCCACCAACAGCTGCATACACCTGGCACCCAGTTCACAGGCAGGACAAGGCAGGTTTTTTGGGGGTGGATTTGGAGAGAAGGGGGGGGCCGCTGCTCATGTTACACAGAAATAATACACCACAATGGTCTTCTCCTCAGCCCCCCCCTCTCTCTCAAACCAACCCTTCATTCTCATTCTTCTCAGTCAGGAATCCTTCCTCCCACACCTCTCACCCCCCCCCCAGTTTCCTTGTTGCCCACCTTCCTCCATCCCCCCTCTTCTTTGTTTGGCTGGTGTCCCTGGAGGATACAGCCTCCGGCTGCCAGGCGTCCATGTATCTGTTGCTGTAGTAAACAATATTGATTTGCATAAAAATACCAACACCAGAGGAGCAACTGTTGGGAATTTGAAGATTCAGAGATGGATGCTGTAGGATGGAAAGACTCAGAGATGGATGCTGTAGGATGGAAAGTTTCAGAGATGGATGCTGTAGGATGGAAAGACTCAGAGATGGATGCTGTAGGATGGAAAGACTCAGAGATGGATGCTGTAGGATGAAATGACTCAGAGATGGATGCTGTAGGATGGAAGGTTTTAAAGATGTATGCTGTAGGATGGAAAGACTCAGAGATGGATGCTGTAAGATGAAATGACTCAGAGATGGATGCTGTAGGATGGAAAGACTCAGAGATGGATGCTGTAGGATGAAATGACTCAGAGATGGATGCTGTAGAATGGAAAGTTTCAGAGATGGATGCTGTAGGATGGAAAGTTGCAGAGATGGATGCTGTAGGATGGAAAGCTGGAGATCAGATTTGTATTATTGTCCGATATTAAATTCGGAACTGTGTCACAATAGATAGATGATAAAATAATATAGCTCTTTCAATCTGTTCTTCCATTAGAAGCCTGTAGCATATCCCTACAGAGCATACTTCCACTCCCATCTGTTAGTTGCCAGATAATGCAATCTGTCATCACTGAGGTCAACATAGTCTTTCTGACTGGTATGAAGCTTAGCTTGGCATAGTTGCCTAATTGCCACACACTTTGGCTAAACGTACCAGACCTCACCATGTCTCAGTCATCTGAATTCCTTTTCCTTTGTTTAACAACACAACTCTAACACAGGTACAAACGTTGTCTCTCTTGTTCAATACAGCTTAGCCATATCAAATTCATTTGTTGGGTATTTCTGTAGCTGACACTCAAATATGATATGTAGTTGTAATGCAGCCTTGGCATTGTCTGATAGGAAGAAATGTAACCACAAGTGTGTTGTGAGGATGCTGGAATGTAAACATGACTCCTCCGTATACGAGCACATATCTTTGCCTATTGTTCTGAACGCCTCAGGGACATGTCTTGGAGTTTGGGAAATTTGACCAAGGTGATGTGCCAGAAAAGGTTCCACTTTCATCTTGGGAGTGGACACCCTTGTAATGGATATGATAGCTTTCGTCATGGAACAATGTACCTGCCAGCCTAATGTTGGCTCTGAGCGTACCCTTAAAACATGGCATTGTCTTGAGGAATGCACAGTCTCCTAGACTCTTTTGTTCGTGGGTTATGTCAAAATTCCAGTTTAGCCAATGACTCACTGCTGACATTAAATGTGCTATCATCTTTCCAAGAAGTCAAGATGACCAATTTTGCACCAGGGTTATTGTTTTTAAGTCCTTTTACCAGAAGAAGAATTGCTCAAATAAAAAAAAAGAATTCTCGTAAATCTTACATGTGCAAAACATCAGTACTTTTACCACATTTTGATTCATTTGAACTTCAGCACCGAGACATGAATATTTTGCATTTGAATAAAGGCCCTGCAGTGGTACTCTCCAGGGGTAGTTTTTCAAATAAACATTACAAACCAATGGAACTCACACAACTGTCCCACTCCAGCAAGTCCCAAATCTTGCCATGGCTATCATAAGCCAAGCTAGACATGGAACTCAATTGAATGAATGACGGGGTGCTTTTAGTTGTCAGAATTCTAATCTAGAGAATCATTTAAAAGATATAGATTAAAGATAGCCATGCTATTCTGCCAGATGCTAGTTAGCTGGCTCTTTTTTCAGCCTGTGGCAGATTGGTGCTGTCTTGGGTCAACCAACAGAGACAGGCGAAATGGAGAAGGCAATTGGTGCCACACCGAATGCTGTTTATGGCACCAAGCCAACCTCCTGCCACCACCAGCTCACATCCCATACATAACATGTACCCCCCCCCCCTAATTAAAATGAGTCCCGGATGAGCCTGTAATGGCAGATTTGGTGAGGAGACGGATATGGGTGCAGGCGGGGCCATATGCGCATGCATATTCATAGAAAAAGACGTATCTAGTAAAAGCGGCTGTCGCTCAATTTGTCACCCCTTGCTCTAGTGTCTGTGTCATTGACATGATTTGTGTCTGGTGCTATGTGAGGACCTCCAGGGGAATGAGGGTGCGAACGTATCATCACCCACTGGAATTCTACTGCAGGACATTTGCCGTTTGACAAAGTGCAGTGGAGGAATGGATAAAGTGGTCTGAGGAATGCTGAGAAGCCCTGTTGACTTCTCACTTTCAAAGATGGCATTTGTCTGCCTGCTTGGGCTGCAGCCTATATTGGCTCATTTGAAGACATCACCTCCATGTGGTTCTCTGAAGCGGCCGTTCTGCCTGCAGAAAGCAATTATGTGGCGAAACTGGAATCAAAGCCCTCGCGAAAAGAAGTGTCTTTTTTAGCTAATTGGACGCTCTGTTCTATTTTTCCTTACAATACTTACAATATCCTGGTAGGCAATAGCACTTTGAAGTAGGCCTATAGTGTATAGTTAAAAGTATCTAAGAATGCAAGGCAGAGCAAGACACTAGCCACCACAGGAACGGGATCAAAGAGGCCTGTGTAAGCAGACCTTTGTTGGGGAACCACCCACCCTGATTTGAGGGTAATTACAGTGTGAGTTGCCTGCTACTAGAAGCAGAAAGGAAAAACACAGCAAAAGCTTGGTGGGTTAATGTTATTACTAGCCCCAAGGTCCTTCCATGCATATTAACCAGAACTCAAGCACAGGGATATGGGCAAGATTGTGATGACAGAAGGCAAAATGAAACAACTTTTGGTTGGTTTGCGTTATTATATATGGTAATGATGCCTGAACCAACATTCAGAGTTTGGGGGGCAAATATAGGGGGGTAGATATAGACTGCATCATTGGTTCAGGTACACACACAACAGACATTTTTTGAGTACTATGAGAGAACAGCACTCTTCATTCTTGGAAAGTTTAACATTAGTTGGTTTTCTTTGTTGAAGTAGTGCGTGTGTCCTTAAAGTGTGTCATTACCTCAGGTGCATGGGTGACATTACCTCAGGTACATGGGTGTCATTACCTCAGGTGCATGGGTGTCATTACCTCAGATGCTTGGGTGACATTACCTCAGGTGCATGGGTGACATTACCTCAGGTGCTTGGGTGACATTACCTCAGGTGCATGGGTGTCATTACCTCAGGTGCATGGGTGTCATTACCTCAGGTGCATGGGTGACATACATATGCAGCTTCCATTTCATGAGGATTTTGTTTTTGACTTCTGCTTTTCCCGGTGTTTCTGTCCATTAGCATTTGGTGACATTTTGTAATGCCTTTGATGGATGTTGAACAATACGTCCTCTTATGCTTCCAACGCAGATGATTTTCCAAGGAGAACAAGAATCTTATATCTTGCAATCAAAATGCATTCATTAATCCCACTCATCCAAGGAAGTGGTTTGGGAAAAAAAAAGAAATTCAGCATTTGGAAAGAAACTGGAATAGTTTTAGAACTTAATGGAGATAGTGACTTATTCATTGTCTCTGGCTGGGGAGTTTCTAACATGGATTCACCAAATGTTTAGGTTTTAGAATGTATTTCCACTTAAGCTTATGACAGGACCTGTTACTGTGTCTGGACTCTAATGTCACACAGCGAATGGAGTTCATGCATAAATAACAGTTCTGGTGTCTCCCAGCTTTAAACCAGCCGCTTCCTAACGTGTGGAGACGTTTCTGTGGGAGTGTCCGTTCTTTTTAAAACTTCCATTTAAATCATCGTTTGAAGTTTCGTGGAAATGTGATAATAAACGGAGACTTTTAACAGATTATTCCTACACTGTAAGGCAGGGTAAAAGTAACACATGGGATTTGTTAAACACTTGGAAGTTGGAACTCAAGAGTTCGCTGTCTGGAGGACTTAAGAGGAAAGATTCTTAAGAATCTTAGACACCAGTCCATGAGCATTTGACTGAAGACTAGTCACTTGAAAACTGCAATGTGAGCTTGTTCTCAGGTTTAAAATGTAGGAATTTACCCTGCATGGGTTCTGTCCTCCTCCCTGAGCATAACCATCATACTTTGACTGGAATCTCTTCAGTTACATAAAACAATGCAGCCCCATTTAGCAGGTTGTTTTTTCCCCAAATCAAATCAGTTTGAAAAGATGATACCACACAGATGATCTAAGATGACACACGATGTCTGTTGAGTCAGATTCCAGTCAGCAACAGCCTAAAGTTGCCCCCTGTTCACTCGTCCATATGAACATGGAACTCATGCTGTTTTAACATCGTAAGTCAAGAATCTGTTTACTGGGTTTGGAGACAGGAGATAGCAGCCTCTTGTAACTGAGCTGAGCTGAGTTGGAGATCTCCCCAGCTGTCATCCAGCCTTCATGTTTGGTCCATCCCTCCTGACACACTTCAAGAAAGGTCTTGTTTTGCTGCGGGCAGGAGGACACTGGCTGGACTGTGTTACTTAATCACACACTCAAGCCTGCCTTGTCAAACTCATCAATGCTCTCACTCATGGCTCCGAGTACACAGATCAGAACACACATACAAGTCAAGTCCGTGTCTGTGGACATGTATATGCAGGGTATGCACCTTAAAAGCTGTTGGCTTTTCCACCCATCGCCGAGTGCAGTGAGGGTATGTAGCTGTTGCGGTCTGTCCAAACTTGGCTTGCGTCCTACTAGGTCCGGTGTTCTCACAGTCATTTACATCGTTGCACAACGTATGCATGTACCCTTTATTTCAGACAAATAAAGGTCAATGTCAGGTAAATCATTTCACATCCATCCATATTGCAAATATGTGGGTATAGGTCTGCTTAATCTACGGTCTGTCTTTGACAAATTGCCCTCTCAGCTATGTTGGTTTGTTTAAGTGGAGCCAGTGGGTAGTTCAGATATTTATGGTGGATCTATGTAACCTCTTCAACCTTTCAGCTTTTACCTCGAGATCAGAAAACAACAAACCCACAAAGCTCTCTCTGTTCTTCCTCCTGGGGCTGGAATTAATGACCGTCCTCAGAGAAGCTGTCATTAGCTAAATAAAGATCCCTCTACATCTCTGCTCCTGGCCCCGCAAATCACTTAGGTCTCTGTAGTCTGATGGAGCGGTCAATGGCTAGGCCTGGCTAACTGCACATGCTGCCCTGCCTCATGCAGATAAAGCATGTTGCTGGAAAGGGTTTTAGATGGGCACTGTCTGATTCAGCATGCAGAGGTTTTCTTCTAAAACCTATAAATTCAGAGTCAACTTTCAATTTGTTTGAAACTTCTAGAAAGAATCAATCACTCAGCAGACAGAGTTGGAATACTGCCAGGCCCAAGGTTTTGTTAATCCTGCAAAGCCACTCTTTAAAAAATGCTTATGGCTTTCCACCCTACACCTTCTCCCTTTCAAAGGGCCCCTCGTCTGAAGTTCATTTCCTCCTAATTAATGTTGCCATCAACTGTGTTTATATCCATGTATTTACTAGGCAGCGTCGTTAGGTGGAATACAGCCATTTTGCTGTGGTTACCAGAGTAAAAATGACACTGGAAGTGTTCCCCAGCATAGCAGGAAATTATTTCACAAAATGTGAAGAATGTAATTATTCCTCGTTAAACATCATTTTGGTTCACAGGTAAATTGCGCTTCTTGATTATAGTCTCAAGTTTGTACTTGACCTCCTATCAGCTGGTTTATTGATTAGTGAAAAGGACAAAGCCACATGTGAGTATTGGCTGGTCCAGAATTAATGCCTTGAGATTTCTTAAGTGCATTGATTGAGTCTAATTGTATTAAACCCAACGCTTGGCACTCAAGCTGAACTTGGATGCTTTACGGGGTAATAAGTGACCATAGTCGTTAATCACACGCAGTCTGGATTAGGTTTTCAGTATCTTTAATCAAGCCTTAGAGAATCCGAGAAGTTAATTGAATGTACAGTTTTCCAAGACTATCTCCTCTGCAGTCCCATGAAAGGCTATGTTCCATGTTGTCCCCATATGGTCATATGAATGTCGGCTAACAATGCGGATGTAACAGCCCCTGTCCTAAGTCCCACGATTACCCAGCTCTTAATTATTGATGCTTCCTGAAGGCTGCTCAGTCAGGCTCCTCCGAAGGACCTTTACACGTGACCTATGGAACCAACTGAGCCTTAGCGTAGCTTGTGCTGGTGGAGCGAGCTACATATGTTTGGTTACAAAACTGGGGTTGGCCTTGGCCCAAGTTCCCTGTATCACCTCAATCAGGTGCAACAAGTTACCTCAGCCAGGACCCAAGGACGGCGAGAATACACAAGCTCTGGTTATAGGCCAGCAGGCCTGTTAGGCAGCGACTGACTCAGCACTTCCCCCTGTAGGGCTGGAGGAGTCAGGACACAGCAGGCTGCCTCCATCTCCCACTGACTGGCACCTGCTCACCCAGCAGACACCAGGAACTGTGATATTGACAAGCAGATACACAGGCACAAACCCCGGGCACAGGGAGCGCACAGGAGAGCATTGGCACAGAGGCCAATTAAAATGAGAATGGTAAACTGACAAGCCAATGTCGATGAGTTCATTTGAATTAGACGTGTGTCTCTGGGTGTATCTGATTTATTCTGCAATTTTAGTTCTGACCTTGCCAAGTTTCCCTTACAAAGAAATAGCTTATCAAAAAATGTTCTTATGGGCTCACATGTGAAGTACAGGGCTTTTAGCTCAGCTTGTGTTGACTTTGTTGTTCTGTTCCTATGTCCTCTATGTCCTCTTTCATTCACATACAAACCATTTGCTGTCTGTCAGTTTCACGAGGACTATTGGATTAGGGACCAGTTATGCCTTCAGGGTGGAAGCCATGTGACACATTTAAGCTTTCTCCATCGAATGATCTAGAATGATCTCGATAGCTTCTCCTAATCTTTATGTGTTCACCCAGCTGATGCGTCACTCGTGTGACGGTTAGTGACATCACAGCAGTCTGAACGGTGAGGAAGGTGTTGGTTGCAGATACTCCGTTTTCTTTCCCCTTAGGGGATGACATGACCACGGTTACACTTGCAAAATGGACATTATAAGACATCCCAACAAAAGCCTGTACACATGGGAGAGAGGAACCATAGAGTGTTTTACTCTCTTCAGGCAACAAGGAGTTGCACAAACAAAACAGCCATACTATAGGAACCCACTCTAAACACACAGCCATTCAGAGGCAGTGTCAAAGAATCAGCCCAAAAGCCCAACTGTGGAGAACAAACTCTTACTAGATCATTGCCCGTTTTTTTCTCACATATCAATGGGTTTGCAGCTTTCTCTTTCTCTCTCTCTCCCTCTCTCTCTCTCCTCTCTCTCTCTCTCTGTCCTCTCTCTCTCTCTCTCTCTCTCTCCTCTCTTTCTCTCTCTCTCTCCTCTCTTTCTCTCTCTCTCTCTCTCTGGCTTGCTTCCAGTCCAGCAGGGAATCTGCTGTAGTTGACAGTGGATTTGATGGGACCTAAATGAACTGGCAGGGCTTCACAGAAACACTTTCTTGACACAGTGCTTGCTTCGCCTAAAAAACATTTACAGTGTGTCTACATTCACAGACACAATTCGGCACACAGAATTACATTATTACTTGAAAATCAGCATTTGGTGTGAATATGGCTGACTCAGTAGTCTAGACAACATGTTATAAGTTTGGATATTAATACATTTTTTGTTCATACTGCAGTTTTCAGTGCCCCACGGCTCAAAACTCTGGGCTGAGTGAGTTAGCATATCAGAGAGTCAGCCTTGGATAGCATCCTAATTGAATAACTTAATTTCATGATAAAAGGCTGGAACATCTAACAGTTTGATTATGCAGCGAGTGTGCTTTGATTGGATTTGGTGAACCTGACAGGAGAATGATCAAAACATGGATGCAAAGAATGTGGACGCATTATTGCCAGGGAGCTATTTTTGCAATATCGTCACTGGTAATGATTCTTGTCAGGTTAGTTAGAATATGACAAGTATCTGACAAAGACATTCCTGCTGTTATTCCGTGATGACGAGGAAAAGCTGGCATGGTGCTTCCTAAGGTCTCCTCAGCTCAGAGATCAAGGTGATTTTGCTGAATCTTTGAACCTGGCGTATCAAAGAGGATGAAGAGACACCTAAATATAAAACGCTCCCCTCCCCCTCCCCCTGATATTAGCTGCTGTTAAAAGATCACCCAGGTAATCAAAGAGCTACGGTCTGCTTACTGATAATCTGTAGGACTCCGTGAGCCCCAGTCACTCATAGCCTAGCAGTTTCAGCTGAGCACGACTGGAAAGGAGGGATCCTGACTTACTGTTGAGGTTTTCTGGTGAGTAACCCAAAGCCATTATCTCCAAATACGTCATCTAGCTGCTAACTTTAGAGAAATACTTTCAGAGAAAGTGTAGGATCAAACTTTTTTTTTCTCTCACTATGCCATTCTTTCCACTATCACAATATCACTGTGGCTAACCCATACTTTGCCTTGAGCACACATCGGCTCTTTGTGTGCTTAGTGTCTCAGCGAGAAGAGAGCCTGTTGAATTTGCTTAAGGGTGAGACAAACAAAAACATAAGCCCATTGTTCACAGAATCTATTTATTTTCGAATCTTAAGGCTTGGGAGACAGTTCAGCCGAAGGCAGTTTTCCAGATCAGTTGTTGATTTAACAAAGTCTAAAACTTCTCCTATGGTTATGTAAGGGAACTCCATTAAAAAAGCAGACCAGAAACTATGCATCCTGTTTGCAAAGTCTACAAAACAGTAGGCTACGTAAAGCTGGCTCTTAAAGCAACGTTATGACCGGAGCAGAAGGTATCTGCCATTAAAAGGCAGCAGAGCACCTGCTGTTGACGTCCCAGCGGAGACATTACAGAGCCTGGATCTCTGTGACCTGAAGCTCTGGAAAGAGGCCTTCCAATCCAGCTCGTAATAGAGGGGTTCACTTGCTGGTAGAGGAAGTCGAAGATTCGTTACGGGCACAGGTGTGGCAGTAGCCGGAGAGAGAAATCAAAAATGGTGAGGGTGCGGTGTCAGCCATTGTGTGTGGTCCAATGCCTTCTCATCCGCTTTCCCACCATTGCTCACTTGTAACCATCCCCCTCCCCTGCCGTCACTTCCCACAAAGCACTTGACAAATGGCCAGGCGACAGGTGTCAATAGGAGAGTTCCTTTGCCTCAGCTGTGCCTGTCTCTATCCCGGGAATTTAAGAGGTGACCCCTTTGTTACAGCTGCCAGTGTGTCAGCATAAACTGAGGTCTTCTATCTCACCCTGAACCCGAGACTAGCTCAGGCCCCTTCTCCATACCCCAGCCCAGCATGACACAGCCCACCCAGAGCATTGAGAAGGCAGCCATAACAGTAGCTGCTGTCAAGGTCTTGGCAACATGACCCAGTCAATAAAACACGAGTCCCTAAGCAGTTGATGTTATTTCACTCAAAGGATTTGAGTCCACGTCTGAGCGTCTGCATCTGAGATAGGAAAGGCGAGCGCTCCATCAAAATGGAGGCTTTCTCCCAAGTTATGGTAACAGATAATGATGTGTACAATGTTCTTGACTTTGTCTGACTGGCTCTGTGGTGGATTTGGTGGAAGACAGTGAGAGCTGTGTTTTCTACTGGAGTTGAGGTGCTGTTTCAAGGTGAAACAGAGCAGTTTGTTGTGAAAACAGATGTGGTTGTAGAACTTGGAGGCCTGCGCTGTGTGCCTGCTGTAAACAGTTCTGGAGGGGAGGACGAAAGTGAAGAATCTGGGAGAACTAGCTAGCAGACTACCATACAGTCTCCGAGGATAGATGTAGAGATGAAGAGAAAAAAAAAACATTTGTTTATACTTTCACCTTTGACTTTTTCTGGTGAGGAGAGAAGCCAGAGAATAGTACAGTTAGCAGCTGAATCTGCTCCAGGCTAGAGGACTGAGAAAAAAAACCCACCGAGTGCCAAACCTCAGAAAATCTGACGCTGACTTCTGATGGGGAGCTGGTGTTTCAGAGGGAGGGAAAAAAGAGAGAGATTCTGAGCAACCCACTCAAGCCCCTGTCTCTCCGTAGAACGAAAAGTTTGGTTTGGGGGCTGTCTACCTAAAAATATCGAACCAAGAAAAAAAAATGGCAATACATCTTTATCTCAACACCAAAAGCCCAAATCATCCTCTGTTACCAGCCCCTAATCCATTACTAGAACGGGCTTATCCCAAAGCCCTATTAAAAGAATCCTGGTGAAATAAAAGATTAGAATTCAGAGTAGCTCAAGCTCTCATTAGCTGAGAGCTAGGGAGTTTTAGTAGAAAGAAATGGGGGTTGGTAGGTTTTGGGGGTCTCCCCCCTCCCCTCTCTTCTCATTAACACAGTAGTGCACCTGTGATCACTCTGCTATTCTCTTTGAGGGCATTAAGCCCTCTTGGCAGGGGGGGGGGGTTTGTGAGCTGGGTATCTGGTTCAGAGACTGTAGAAATGCTGGTTGCCGGTGGGATCCCCCTGTCTGGGGTGTGGCTCTACCCGCCTGACACTGCCTTGACGCCTGATCGATGGGATAAAAGGACAGGCGTATGCAGATAGTCCTTTGTTGTGGGACAGCTAAAAGCTGGCTGAGGGCTCTGCCAGCACACGAGGAGCGGATTTTAACACACACACGCACACACACACACACGCACATCCCACGTTCAGCCAGCTAGGGGATGGGAATGTGGAAGATGTGCCAGAGAAGGTGGAGTCCGAGGATTCGCTGGTCTGTTCCAGTATCCATAGCAGTCTTTGTGATCTGTTTGATTTGGGGATGGCTGGATTGCGTCCTCAGAATGTAAATGTGAAACGGCTGCAGCGCGTTAGACTTTAATGAAAGCAAAGTCCTGAAGCCTTCATACGAACGTCGCAGGCCTAAACTCCGTAAAGCTCACAGTCACATGCTCCCGAAATCATCGGTGAGCAGATGTTGTGCAATCCAGAGGCAGTGCAAAACCGCTTCAAGTTCGGGGTGGCCATCGCACTTTCGAGTTTATTTTTTTGCAACTAGATCTGTGAAGCAGCTATGTAGGCCTGCCGTCATCAAGGTTATAGAAGATCACATACCTTAAAATCACCTCGTTCAAGAGGAACCATCTGTGAAGGCCAGAGGACCTAACCTACATCCTTCCTTCTCCTTCCTGGAGCTCTGGGGTGAGCATACAGTATATGTTACTGTGGTAACCACAGAGCAGGGAACGCAGACAAGGAGCTCTATTGTCAGGGTTTTTTGCAGGGCTGCTGTCATGAGAAGGCTGACATGAAACAGCTCCTTTATTTATAGGGTTGCAATAACATCAGTGGCCAAACTCGAAGATGAGTTGCCATCTCTGCCATGGGCCACCTGACCTTTTGCCTTTGAATGTCAGTTAAGCTTGTCTTTCACTCGCTGCGATTTTAATTCCAGATTAAGGTTCAAATCACCTCTTTTCGCAAACCGTAGGCCAGTCTGTGGTGACAAGTGAATGTCATTTTTGTCAACCTACACAGTAATAAGCAGAGTAGTGTCTCAAATTTCCCTTAGGGAGTCCTTTTTTTCCTTGAGAACATTGAGACTACTACTGATGCAATGTGTCGTGTACTATGTCCATGTTGCAAGAAGCACAGTTATCTCGAAAAATAACTTTTTTTTTCCAAGCTTTGAAAAAATGATTTTCCAATCCATATTTACTCCTGTGACCTTCAATTAAGCTGCCCCACTGCAGGACAAGCTGCATGCTGGAGCGCAGGGACACTATGGGAGTCTATTGATGCAGCCGGAATACTGGAACACCCAGAGTTCTCTGCAGAGCATGTCAGATGTAAGGAGTGTAAATAAAACATCCTTTCTCCTTCAAGGAAGATCTTCAAATATTAATGAAAGGCCTTAAGAAGTTACTTTCCCACTGGGAATAATTAGTGCTCCTTAAAGAAGCAGTTGGATCCATGGTATGGGTTAGAGGCAGGAAGACGACTTGAGGATTCGTAAGAAAGTAGCTACAAGTAGCCAAACAGTCTAGCGCAGCATGGGGTGTGCTTATGAACACGGTTTAGCTGTTGTTGCATAACCGCTGTGCATCCTGTCAGGTTGGGATAGAGGCGTGTAGGCTACGCTCAGCAGTCATGTTGCCATCCAGTTCTACTACCTCGATTAGCGTGTTTATGGTGTGTTTGAGGCGTGTTTATGACATGTTTGTGTACTGGGAACCAAGAACATGGGGGTTCTTGTCAGGTGTTCACTACGGTTCGTGAAACATGGTTCTTGTGTGTGTCCTGGTGCACACATATACACACACATCCCTACTTTGAAGAGATTAGCATGGCTAATGTGAACCACCATTTCCTCGCTTCTTCTTTTTTTCCTCCATGAAAGTGTGTGAACGGTAACCCTCCCTTTGCTCCCATCTCTGAATGGACGTCAAAGACGCACTGGCAAGACCCTCCTGGAGAGATTTGTGCCAGAGGCTAGTTCACAAAGCAAGGGGGAGATCAGGAGGTCAAGGGGGAATCCTCTCTAGTGCAGAGCGATGTGCTGCCAGTGTGTGTGTGTGTGTGTGTGTGTGTGTGTGTGTGTGTTTGCGTGCGTGTGTGTGTGTTGGCGTGTGCCACACACAGAGAGCAGAGCTCAGAGCTCAGCAAGTCTTTGATCACACGTGGGTGCTGGGTAGTGTCCCCCAGGTGTTTCAGACAGACCAAACTGGAGTGTTCAAAGCTAGAGGGTCATCATTGCGTCTCTGTCAGTTACACAGCAACGCACACACACATACACACACACACACACATGCACACACACTTGCAAACTCCTACTCCTTTTGACCCCTCGAGGTCCCTCAGAACCCCAACGCTGTCACTTTAACCAGACTTCATAGAAGCAGGGCAGAAAACAAAAGCGTTTGAAGGATGAGAGGGAATCTCTGGGTCTGTGTGAAGTCAAACTGGTGTTTCATTAGAGGGTGTATTGGAATGAAGAGGATTCCCTAATCAACAGGAAGCCCCTGAGACAGTGTAGTGACAGTCTGGGGATCACGGACCTACTTCCAAAACAGAATTTCGCCTTTGAACTGTCTCGTGTTTGCATTGATCTGCATAGAGACTGAGGGGTACTGCTATGCACTGACAGAGAATAAAGCAAAGCTTTGGCCAAAGGCAAGGGACACCCCTAAGCAGAATTAAGGAATGCATAAGCAAGGGAAAGCCTGCATTTGGTACCAAATCAAATTAACTCCATAATTTCACTGATCTCCCAATTATAGCAGCAGCCTAGAATACTTCATTATACTGAAGCTCACTTGTCACTGTTTATCAGCGACAACATTCATCCAGGGCTATTTCATGGCTGGCCACACAGGGCAGGGATTACTCCATATCTCCCATTCAAGTAAGTCGGGGAGTCTTCATTCACAGGTGATTTGGGCTGTTGTTGTCAGCGTGCGGCCGGCAGGTCTGCGGCCGGCGGATAAGGATGACAGAGAACAGCTGGAGCTCTAATTGAGCTCAGCTGCGGGGCGACGCCCCCAGTTGATCGGCTTTGTGGGAAGGAAGGGAGGGAAGGCAGAAGCTAATGTAGCGACTACTGTGATTAGCGTCTGATGCTATTGTCTGAGTATTAGGTGCATAATGGTGGACTGTACCAACTCCCCCCCCCCACCACCACCGCCGCAAGACGGATGGTTGTTTCCATTGTCTTGAGGCTTTTGTTGAGGAGGAGGCCTCTGCTGGTAAAACAATGTGAAAATCTAGGTTGGATTCAATGTAAAAATGCAGGTTTAGAAACGAGGAGAGGACAAACTGTACACACCGGAGACAAAACAGCCAGTACATTTTTACACACACACACACTCACACACACACACACATGCACACGCACACCACCCCTCCTCCACTGTAGTTTCGAGCCTCATTGCCTCGTTACCAGACCTGTCAACACGTCCAAATATCCAGTGGCGTGTGTCTGCAGTCTGGAGGAGTTGTGCGTCAGCCAGCAGTCTCTGTTTAACTAGTGAAAATACACTGGAGGGTTGATAGGCCACGTCCACAGGTCAGGTATACTGCAGTGTGCGTGCGTGCGTGCGTGCGTGTTTGTGTGGGGTTCCTGACTGTCTACACACACAGGAGACTTGTGCTGGCTTTACAAGTCAAATCCCCCGATGAGTAGATATTCCGTCCCCATACTAATCGGATTAGGCCAAAAGTTACGAGGGCCCCACAAGACACAATCTCTTACGTCAACTTTAGTGATGGTTTAGCCCCCCCCCGTCCGCCGCCCGGCCCCCCTCTCTCCTAAACCACAAACAGCTCAGGGCCAATACAGCAGCAAACAAACCAGGAGAATGATAAACTCCCTTTAACCTCTGACTTGATGGGGCAGGGCATAGGGGACCTGATTTAAGTTGGAAAAGCATATTTGAGCTGTTTTTTTCTTGGGGATGGTGCTGTTCGCGGGCGATAGGGGATAGGGGGCGATAAGGTCGTCCCAGGTGTGGGAACAATGGCGTGTGCTTCTTAGGCCCACGGGCGACTGAGCACAGCCTGGGGCCTCACGACACAGACTGAAAGAGAGGCTTGAAGACAGAGAGAGAGAGAGAGAGAGAGAGAGAGAGAGAGAGAGAGAGAGAGAGAGAAGGAGGAAATCACAGTGCAAACAAGGCCTAGCGAGCAGGGCCACTGAGGGCAGGCTGGTTGCTTGGTACTAAGGAAGGCATAAAGGAGAGGGGAGTCTGAGGAAAGCAGGTTCTGGACAATAGCGCCTGGGGGTGGGGCTGTTGAGCTCAATAGGAGCAGCAGGATGTGACTGTGAGTTTAATAAGGCTGTCTGTGTGTGTGTGTGTGTGTGTGTGTGTGTGTGTGTGTGTGTGTGTGTGTGTGTGTGTAGGCGTGTTTTTCTTGGATGTGCATGCATATTCTGTAAGAGTTCAGTATTAGCCAGTTTTGCAAGTTTGCAGACCCATTTGGACACAACCATATCCATATAACCACTGACTATTTAGTTGGCTGAGGGTATGAACAGATACACACCAAGTCCAATGCCCTCCTAACACACACACACACACACACCCCTGGCAACGTACACACACAAATAAAGAACGGGGCCAGTTCCAATCCCCCCCCCTCTCCTTCCCCCACAATCCCTTCCACATGGCATTGACATTGGCAGCCCCCCAGTATGTAGTGAGAACTTTGTGAGCCCCACAACCTCGATCAGTCCCCCCCCTATCCCCCCCCCCATTCACCCCCCCTGCTATGATTCCCTCTGGCTGACTGGAAGATCATTTATATACCAGCCCCCCCCCTCAGAACCCCCTCCCCCCGTCTCCATCCATCCGCCCGTCTCCAGGGCACCCCTGCGAACACCCTCCACCGCTTTCCAGATGTTTCCAATTAAGAAAGAAGCCTCTCCCTCCCAGCTCTGGCCATTCTGGAGCACACTTACTGGGGTGTCGCTGGACAGAGATGGAGAGAGAGGGAACGAGTGTATGAATGAGAAAGAAGGTGATTGGGAGAGGGACAGAGAGGATGGCGGGGAGGGTGGGTGAAGAGAGGAGAAAACCAGAGCAGGAGAGCGACAGGGGGCCCGGGAGGACTTCTCAGCCTAGATGAACTGAGGGGGTGTGAGGGGAAGGAGAAAAACAGACGCTTTCTTTGAGCTTGAAGACCTGAGCAGGGGGGAGGAGGTTTGGAAGAAGGGAGAGACAACAGAGTTAGTGATGGTGTGTGTGGTGGTGGGGGTCATATCTGTCAGGTCACCATGGCTCAGAGGCTATCTTACATGAGTGGGAAGCTTAATTTGATAGCATGTCTACTTTTGTGTGGGCCAGAAAGGGTCTTATAGATAGAGATCAGGGAGGCGTCGACTTCTACTGTGTGGTAAACACAAACAACAGGGCCTCAAGGGCTGTTCCTGGCTGCAGCCTGGCGCTTGACAGCCTGGAGAGACACTTGAACTCCACTCAGACATCTGCATAGCTTTTTTGTGCGTTGGGCTTATCCTCATTAAAGAGAGGCTACTTAAAGTCCTACATGCTTGCTAACCGATTTTGAGTTTAATGACATGGTCCGTTTTGAGAACTGATGATATGGCATAAATTAGCAGTAGTCATTGTCGACCGTATATGAATCGTGCGCTTCAATTATTTCCAAGGGTCTTTTAAATTTCGTCAGATCTGCCAGAAATAACTTCCCATTGTAGCAAGACAGCTCGCACTACAACTCTTTAAACTGGCTCCTTCTCGTTTCTGACGGTTCCCATGACAATGCCTTTGGGACAGTTTTAGTGCGAGTTGGCTCAGTGGTGGTTCGCCCTGGGAGACCAGAGAGAACACTGGGTAATTATGCAGCGTGTTAAACGAGAGCTTTCTCTGTGCTGGCAAGTGACATGCTGGAGTGCAGGAGAGTGCTGAGTGCTTATGAGGGCCAGTGAGGTGGCCTGGGCACATTCCACACATTGCAGCATCCCTTGTCTGCCAGCCCTCTGCCAGCTAAACCTGGTGTTGGACTATCTCACTCTCCACTGGAGCGAACAGAACATAAACGCCTCTTGGCAGACCATCATTTTATCAGTGACTTTCGACTTTGTGGAAAAAGTAGAGAATACGTCTGGATGTTGTTTGCTGATTAATATTGTACTGCAATTCAGATGACACCCTTATTCTGGGGTTTTCTTGAACTCCTGTTTTTCAAACAGAATAAAGACTCGTTCCGATGCTTTCGCTCTTACAGAGCATTTGCATCATCGTTTCAATTGTTCGGAGATTGACTTTTGTTGAGGACAATCGACTGTTTGTTTGTGTTCTGCAGTTTGGGCCAAGGTGGATGTGACCATGATGGAGAATATGGAGGTGTCCCTGGGCGACTCAGCAGAAATACCTTGCCAGTACTCGTTCAGTGACCATGAGAGGCCTTCCATCGTCCTTGTCCAGTGGTTTGTGGTGAGTACTGCTACGATAGACAGGAGAGCAGAGCTTGATTGATCCGAGAAGGAAATTGCAGTGAACAATTCTGTACCCGTGGGATGGTGAGATATTAAACAGAAAGGTTCAACTCAATTTAATTTCACTGGAATACGCCCTCTAATTTATGTATGGTCGTGATCTGACATTGGACTGTGACGTTGACTTCAACTACTACAGAAGCTTCCGGGTAGCGGAGGTAAAAGACAGCGGATCTTCTACGGGGACGACACCCAGCAGATGGTGGACGAGAACACAGCCTACACTGGGCGCATCACCGTGACCCAGGACGAGCAGGGCTCCCTTCTCACCATCGAGGACGTCAACCTGGCTGATGAGAGGGACTTCTTCTGCCAGGTCAACGGCATGGCCGCCGGCAACGGGGAGGGCAAGACCAACCTGAGGGTTTTTGGTACGACAGAGCGTTTTATCTGTGGACTGACCGTGACTCTGACGAATCTCTGGTCTGATGGTGACCACTTTGTTTGAAAGCTTTCGTTCGTATTAAAAAGATTAGATTTGGTGTTCTGTCCCAGATCCGCCAGAGTCTCCAGTGATTGAGGGAGTCCTTGATGGAATCTCTGTGACCAATGAGCTGCCTTCAAAAGTAGGTGGTTTTTTGGCAAAATGTCAGTATAGTTGTGCTTCAAATACACCCTAAATATGAAGTCAAATGTACAATATGTGACATCTTTTTAATATTTTCCTCTACTTTCCACCCCACTATGTACCAGCGATCTTACACAGATTTGTGTGAAATCATTTTCAAGCCTTAACCTTGTGTTTGTATCTATGTGTGTGTGTGTGTGTTCAGGTTGCATCCTGTGAGGCCAGGAATGGCTTTCCCCGACCCAACATTACCTGGTACCGTGACAACGTCTCGCTCATCCCAGCACACGGCTGTGAGTATTTCCATTTTGTAACCGTACATATAGAACAACGTCCAACTCTTTACAGTTGTATGAATTCCGTGTAAAGAAACACCATGCTGACAGAGTTCTCCCCTCCTCCTCAGTGGTTAAAATAGTGACTCTGGTTACCCGCGAGTCCAATGATTTCTACTCAGTCCAGAGTGAACTGCAGTACAAAGTGACCAAGGAGGACAAGGATGCCTTCTTCTTCTGCGAGGTCAGCTACCTTGTACCTGGGACAGTGGAAACAGCCAGGTCCAGGGAAGTCAACATCACTGTGCACTGTAAGCCACACCCCCATATCGTATTCCAGATCCTGTTTATATTCCAAATCCTGAATGTGCTAATGTTAACTCGAGAATATTAAAACTCCCTCTGTTTGCATTTAAGCTGTATTGAGACCTGGCTACGTTGCCAGTGACCACAGCAACCCGCTGAAACCCAGTAGGCATCATTATGTCAACTGCAGCTGGATTGCGGTTGGTGTGTTAGTGTAGCAACAGAGCATCACCAGCACATAGGACACAGTAATCCATCCACTGGCGGGATATTCCGTAAAGTGGCAATCCTAGAGCCAATAGCACAGATGACATTAACGTAATAATCTGCCAGGCGCCGGGCCCGAAAGTCATCAGCTTGTTTGGTGTCAGAAGGAAGTTGCATCTGTTTCAGGCCAGACGCCCCCCCACGCCGCCACCCCCCCACCCCCACCCCCGGCCCCCCGGCCTCTGGCTCCGGGGCTGTGCGGTGTTGCAGTGTTATCTCAATGCATCAACTGTTGTTTGAACCAATTTCGCACCTCGTGGAGGCCAACGTCAAAACACAATCACTGCGGTTGTCAGCGCAGAGTAAATGACTCGCTTGTAAATCGATGTAGCCTGGTGACTTTACAGAGCGTGAATAAGCCTCCTTGATTTATAACCACCACCCCTCCTCCCCCCCCATCCCACACACCCTTTTTGTTCCTGTACCCCCACCCCCACTCTCTCCACCCTCACCAGACCCGACAACCGTGGTGGAGCTGTGGAAGGAGTCCCCCCAGGGCCTGGTCAAAGAGGGGGACACTGTGGAGCTGCGTTGCCAGGGTGACGGCAACCCCCCATCACCCTTAACTTTCACCCGAGAACAAGTAAGAATGGACGCCCCCCCCCCCCCTCAACCCCTCTTCTTTTCTTCTGTGGCCCTCCATTGAGAGGTCCAAGGCGTGAAACCGGCGGGGAGAAAAGCACGACACGGAGTAGACATCTGGAGAATGTTTTTGATATGCAGACTGGGGGGGGGGAACTTTGGAGAAGCTAGCGGGGGAAATGTATGTAGGCCTTGTGAGACGTTGTCATCTTGTCTGACCCCTCTGCTCTGGCGGAGATCTTTGGAGCCCTCCGAGGTCTTAGGACGGGAGATTAGATGGTTAAGGCTGACTGGGATAGCTCTGATTCCCATGTCTCCCACACAATGCTCATGTTCAGCTGTCATCGGTGCTGTAGCAAAAAAGCTCAGCTTGCTCGCTAATTGGTGGGTTAGGCCCGGAGGAGAGCGGATGAAGGCTAGCCCAACAATGTCGCACATGTGGAAGGTCACCGCGATCTTCCCAGGGGCAGCGTGGTGGCACGTACAGCTTTAATGACAGTCACCAAAGACGTGGTCGTTGCTTAAGCTCTTGGCAGCTTTGACAGTATAAAGTCACCGTAACTCTTAACGGGTGTGCTTCCTTGTGAATATGTCATACCCTGGTTGCAACACAAAACCAACAGCTTGGGTGGTTGGTGCTGCTTATACTGTAGATGGAATAAAGTGCTTCTGGCTCCTCCAGGATCCCGAAGCAACGTTGGATGTTACCGGCGACATGCTGGTGCTGACGGGGGTGACGCGGGCCGACAGCGGAGTGTACCAGTGTCAAACTCTCGACCTGGACTCTTATTCTGAAGTTTCTGATGACATGCAGCTCATCGTTCACTGTGAGTAACGCACACACGCTCGCCCGCACACACTAGACACACATACACTGAACATTTTGCCGAGACAGTGCTTGTACTGTTCGTGTACCTGCATGCTAAGCGGTGCTGTTCTGCAGACCTGGACCCAGCCGTGGTTGTGCCCAAAGACTCTGAGATCATGTATAAAGGAGAGAGTCTGACAGCCACCTGCAACGCCCTGTCCTCCCTGGAGACCTCCACTGTCTGGCTGAAGGTACCCTAGCTTAGAAAACCCACACACGTTTTGTATTACTCAAGACACTGGTGCAAGTTTTAAAAGGGTATAGTATAACAGTATAAGTATTTAATTGAATGTGGGTGATCTGGTTTCTGTTTTGAGTTTGTTGCTTGGTTTGTATTTATGCCTGTGTGTGTCTGTGTTTGTGCGTGTGTGTGTGTGTGCGTGTGTGTGCGTGTGTGTGTGCGTGCATGTGTGTGTGTGTGTGTGTCCAGAATGGGCACCAGGTTGGCCTGGGTCACCTCCTCCTCCTGCAGGATGCCACCTACGACACAGCAGGGGAGTACGTGTGTGAGGTGACCGTCCCCTCGCTGCCAGGCCTGCACACCACCGGCTCTGTCCACATCATCGTCCAGGGTGAGTCACCCCCCACCCAGCTCACTGCTCAGTAGGTCAGCAGGACTGAGTCAGCCACACTCAGGATCTCACTGACTCACCAGCTCAAGAGAGCCACAGACAGCCTGTGTGCGGTCGCAACTTCAGTTCAGCGTTGTCGTTTCAGTGGCACCACACCTGACAGTGCTTCTGTTTGTGTGTGTGTGTCTGCCCACCCAGGGGCTCCTCAGGTGAAGGATTCTAACAAGGAGGAGGCCATGGAGGAACCAGTGGGGAAGCTGGTGAACCTGAGCTGTGAGGCTCATGGGTTCCCTCTACCCTCCATCTCCTGGCACATCCCTGGCAACCAGGTAAGACTGGGGCTGCAACATGTTCTACTGCCTCCCGGTGACCAGGGGTCAGGGGTCACGTGGACGTTCAGAGTGATGACCTGGTGACCGTTGTAACTCTGCTGCAGTTCACGGAGGTGCTGTCGAGGAAGACGGACCACAGCGCACACAGCGTGGTGTCCTTCAAAGTGACCTCTGACATGATAGCCCTGTGCAACGCCACCAGTGACATGGGCACAGAGATGAAGTCATTTAGCATCAAATCCAGTGAGTCATGCACAGTCCACACACGACAGACATACTGGAGAGACACACACATTGTATATTGAATATGCAGGGTTCCCACTGGCTGTGATCAAATCTTTCTCAATTTGAACGTTTGAAACTGAAAACGTAACGGTTGCGTACAGAAATCAGGCACTGTGAAAGGGGTTGAATCCATAGTTGAATACTTGAAACTGGAACCATTTTTTTTTCTTCTTCTTGGTCATCATTGTGTTTTGGGTGTTTGAGGAGTTTGTGGGAACCTGCAGCATAAAGGTCATCTTCTCGCATGACATACAGTGGAGCACATGGGGGACTGCCATGAAGCCTTCAGAAATCACGACATGTTTACGGGTTATATATATATGACAGCGGCTCATATATTAAGCATTGTTCTGCTTGTTCACAGTTCCCATGGTCACATCAACTGCTCCCTACTCTCCTGGTAAGCCCTTATCAATGGAATCCCTGTCTAAAGTCTATTCACAAATATCTGTCTCTACGTTTTCTCTAAAACTCCTGATCAGTCTTCCGACATTGAGAGGCACTTCTACGATGTTCCTCACTCGACGTGAGCACCAGTCCAGACCATTAGGATCGCTGATATTGCCGTTTGAATAATTCAGAATATTTCATGCGCGCAAAAGAGTTTTTCGTGAGGGCTGGAAGACTGGCTCCTCTTACTTGCCTCTGGGCACATTAGCAATTCTATTTGAAGGCGAGAGGGAGAAATCGGAAAGAAAAAAAAATGAACAAGACAACGCGCAACAACACGGAAAGACACTCCAGACACCAAATGTTTTTTCCAGATAAATATGTCATTAGACCGAATCTTGCATCACGGGAGAGGTTTTGAAGTGGTTGAGTGCCGAGCAAGCTTGCTTGTTTACTTGTTATGGCAAATGTTAATGTGACGTCTCACTGTTTTATAGAGTCCTCGCATCTGAATGTGTCATAAAAAACATACCGAGACTATTGTTTGGCTTTTAATGGGGGATTTACTGCCTATTTATATCTAGCGGTTTATGGCGTTAGTTGGCCAAATTAGCCTTTAATTTCCTCCTGGAGGGATTGCGCTCAAGTGTCAGTGTCACAGGGGAAAACAGGAAATATTTCCTATTGTACTTTGCACAAAAAGCAAATCAGAAATGCACTCATTTGGAAACCATGGGATGTGGCTGGAAAATGATCTGTAAAGCAGTGCATGTTATAAACCATCATATACATAACAACCCACATCAACCAACGGGGAAAACAATGGAACACACAAACCAGAACTGCTCATAACACAGCTATTATGTGCAAAAACTAAACAGATCGACCACATCCATAGTGTTACAGCAGCAGAGATTCCTGAAGGGCTAAATGTGTATGTGAGTGCTCATAGACATGTTTAAACTCTACAACCTAACTGTCTACGATCTTTCCTTTCTCCTGCAGTCTATTTCAATTGTAATGTTTAACTGGGATGGATTTCAGCCTGTAGTTCCAAGCTGGGTCATAACAAACGTTGGATCCCTTTGTTGTCTAGCTGGGCCTCCATTCTGACCCTGTCGATTGGTCAGATCACTGCCTCTACTGGAAAAAACACTGACCTCTCTTTTTAACCCTTTCTGTCTGCCACTCTTTCTGTTTGTCTCTCATTCCCTCTCTCCCTCCCTCTCTTTACCTATCCCCCTCTCTCTCTCTCTCTCCCCCCTCTCTCTCCCTCTCTTTCCCTCTCCTTCTCTCTCTCCCTGTCCAGCGGAGGGCAGTGGGGTGATCATCGTGGTCATCATCATCTGCATCCTGTTGCTGGCCATCCTGGTCAGCGTTCTCTACTTCCTCCACAAGAAGGGAAAGATCCCATGCGGGCGTTCAGGCAAGCAAGAGATGTGAGTGGAACCAGACCTGCTGGCCAGCCTCCAGGACTGCTACAAACTGCTCATTCACTTTCATTCACTTTCATTTGGTTTTCATTCACTTTCACCCAGTTTCACCCAGTTTCACCCAGTTTCACTCCTTATTCTGAATTTGCGGACATCCAGTTGAGGAGTGTGTTGGTTTTGCCCGCAGCACCAAGGAGAACACCACCAAAGACGACATTGTCGTGGAGATGAAGACCGACGCCAAAACTGAGGAGGCCGTCCTTTTGAAGGGTGTCAACGGTGACAAGAAGGGTCCCAGCGACCAGGTAACTATGACGTTGCTGGCCTCAGATCTCCACCGATGATTCGATTTACGTCAGTCGTTAGTCAAACTGGATTGACATTTATTGGTATATCTCTTTTTCCACCTCTCCAAACTCTTCTCCATATGTGCTTTTCCCTGGAGTAAAGTACATGGACCTGCGGAAGTGACACATGCAGAGGGCTGAGCTCTGACCAGGCTAGCCAGAGCTCCGTCTCTGTCTCGCCCGCGTCTGCTCAGACGAGCCCAGGCAGGAGGCTGGAACTCGCCTTCACAATCACTCCTTAAATCCCCTTCCGCTTTTTTTTCTCCACATTTGCGTTCTGCAGTATTCACCATATCTGGCCAAATCAACACAGACACATAAACACACACACACACACACACACACACACACACTCACACGCAGCATATTCCCAAGGTGTTTAGTAGAAGTTAGAGGATCTTTAAATCGTCAAGGTTTATTTTACGTGTTCAGTTGTACTCCCTAAAAGCCTTTTTTTTTCGTCTCTCTTTTGCTGTTACCGTGGTAACAATGATCATAAACAATGCGTTCTAAACTTTATAAAGTGTATATATTATATATATTTCGTTATTTAAGGTATTTTGACACATAACATTTCCATTTCCATACCTCAGTGTAGTAAATATCATTGGAGCCATTAGCTTTAGCTTCCCATCAGTGTTATCAGCCAGACATCTGTTCTTCCCATTCACCTAAGCCCAACTTTCAGAAAGAGCTGGAATGTTTTCTATCTGATTTATTTTCCACCTTTGAAGCAGCCCCTGTGCTGGCTGCCTGTTGTCAGTGGGAACAGAAAAAGCTTAGTGCCCACATTGCTCCTCAGTGTGATGGGGCAAGCCAGATTGATCTAAATCCCTAAATCTTTCTTAGTCTCTCCGGGAGTAGTCACGCACCACTGAAGAGACAGAATACTCTAGGCTGGATTTTCCCAACATTTGGGTTAAATGTTGGGTTTGAGTCTGTTTTAGATCAATGTTCTATGAAAATGTATGTATGGATGCATATCAGGCTTCACTTGGCTCCGTTGTGCTTGAGTAAAACACTGTAGCCCCTCTGGTCCACAGATAACAGGATAGAATCCTTTCTCGTTTGTGTCTGACAAATTCCCTTCGTGTAATTGGTTAAATTGTAGCAATGGGGTGTGGACAGATTCGGTCATTTTTCACAAAGCGTTCGAAGGGTTGTCAACATCCTGTCAGTCCCATGTCACCGGCCTGCCAAGGTACACTACTTTAGGGAGATCCAAGGTTCTACAGCAGGTCTGATGCGATGGCGTGCGGTTGAAAGGTAGAGGCTGTTCCAGAGAACCTTCTGAACACATGACCTGTGTCTCAGCAGTGCAAGCTGGCTTCCTCCCCTCCACCGGTGTCCTGTTTCTCATCTGAGTTTATCTGACTAATCTAACATTGGCTCGAAAAAGAGACAGTTGAAAATCTGTCTGATGCCCAGACAAGGTCAGTTTATATGAAGACAAGAAATTGAAATCCCTTCGGACGTTCTCATGGAAAAATGGAGGGACTTAACTTTGCCAATGGGCCTCGAAATTTCATAGCAAAAACAAAAGGTTTTAATTGGATGTATTATTTTTACGAACTGCTGTTGAGCTCTTGTACTGTCTGTAAATAATCGTAGCATAAGATATCGTTTGTAGCCGTGGCCTTGGATTCACTCTTTTTGAAATGGCTGACCGTCTTATAATCTACGGTGCCTGTGGAAATCTGTTGTCTCACTCGGAAAATGTAAGATACACTGAAATCCTTTTTTTTTCTTTTTGGTTTGTGCCATGTATATCTTTTTATGTTTGTGGGGGAGGGGAGGGGGGGGGTATTACTTGTGTAAGATCTTATTTTGGATGCTTTCAGTACAGGTCATGGGCACAGAGACCAGCAGTGCAAACTGCCCCTCCACTTGCCCAGTGACTTGGATCACTAACAGAAAGGTTGTATGCTACTGAAGCTATTATTTAGACTTTGAACTTGCATCAAGAGGGATGTAAAACTGTGTGAAGATGGCCAGAGAGGAACCCAGGAGGATTAAGTATGGTTGTTGTGTGTAGCTATAGACATTCATTTAGTTCCGTCATAGCCCACTGAGAGTTCAGACTTCTGTGTCTGCATCACAGGACAAACACTGTCCCCTGAAACAACTGTGTGCCTTTGTGTTCAGTCCGGTTTAGTTCAGATTGGTTCTAGAGTAGTACTGTTGAGTTGATGAAGGCGGTGAAGAGAGCATAGGTGTGAAGTTACTGTAGGATGATGTGTGGACCCTCATTGAATTTAGTCAGTCGTTTTTTGCGTCAACGGTCTCTCCTCACTAAGGGTCGAATGCCACCAACTGCTTAGCAGGTTCACAAAACACAGAATTGGGACCCTGGCTCCTACCCCTGCAGCAACCGCTTTGATGGATGGATACACTATCATTTTTGGTTATGACTATCCGGTCTATTTACCAGTAGATAGAAATGTTTGGACCTGCACAGTTGAGCAATGTTTTGTTCAGTTTTTCTGCAAATGTGTGTAAATTAAATGTTTCTTGTGATTTGATGCTTGCATTTTTTTATAAGTCTTTTTTTTTGTTTTGCAAGAAAATAATGCCAAATAAATAAAAAAATAACGTTCCATTGGAACTTGAGCGTCTTTCATGTCAACTGTTTTATGAAATATAGGGAAAGATCATTGTATCAACATGAGGTTCTATTGCTAATTCAAACCAGAGCAAAACGTTATTTATTATCGCTGATTCTGCGGTTCAGCATGGTCCTTATAAGAGGCCTAGAATGTCATCTCTGGGGAAGAAAGGGGAGAAGTGTTTTGTAACCACGGGTCTGCTGTGGTGGGGAAGTGAGACACACACAGTAGCTCCACTAGCTCGCTAGGTGGGAGGAGGGGTCCAGCACAATAGTCTAGACATGTCGATACAGCAGATTTGCTGCATTTGAATGCATTTACTGTTACAGAACTGCAGTCCGTTCTTTTCCAGCATCAAATGAAGTTCTACATAAAACAGCAACGTGTGAACGCCTACAGTAGTTTCAATAAAGAACACCTGTGATAAAATGTTAAAGAAAATATTGTTTATTTGAAAATCTTTAATGGCTTAGGCATGAACACATTGCAACGTAATGAATGCTGAGTATATTAAAAATCAATAAATAAAATATTTATCTACACATGCAATAACAAGGCAATGAGGGAAATACACATTTTTTTTAGTTAGCAAGTTAGTTTTCCTCCTTATGTAAAGGTTAGGCGAACAATGAATTATACCACGTCAATCTTAAAATTGGCTCTTATGAGAAAGTACCAACTGTGCTACAGTATCCAGAAATTCCCTGTCTACTGCAGTAATGTATAGTGAAACAGCGCCCTCTACTGCTGAAGCCATATTCTGACAAGACCAGTGGACATCAGATGACTTGAAATACCTTCAACCTTCATAGTAGGTCATTCCTACTGTGTTTCAAGTTCTTCTCAAACATGTCTTTCACATGGTGTGGCACTTAAGATCAAGAAATTGCAGTCAATGTACATTAAATCTTCCAAAGGAACAGTATTATTGAGTTTACGTGACATAAAAACTATAGTTAGATCAAAGGGATATTTTGTACAGAGACCAAAGAACCATCCATTAATACATATGAATGACAACTGTGTTTAAATGCTTTTGGCTTTGGAATCAACAATTTGTCAAGTTTGTGTCCTCATACAACCTTGGCATATCACTGCATGTTTCAGACTAAAGAGTACCTGAGTACATAAGACAGTATCTAAACCCTTGGTGAGCAGGTAGTAGATCTTACATCGACAAATGCTCAACAGTGATAAGCCACATTCTAGGGAATAAGGATTAACAGTAAAGAAAAGACACAAAGTTCAAATATAGAGTCACTTACAGAGTGGACCAGGGTCTGGTTTTTGAGAACAAGAATTAAAAAAAACATTGTACAAGTGTTTTTTTTCTCCCAGAGAATAGGCAGCAAAGGAAGTCTACTATGAGGTAGTGCCAATTATGTACTTCATTTCACAAAAATAGTATGAGTGTATGACTTAAAATAGATCGCCTTTCATTGAAACTGCCCGATGAATATGTAGGAAAATTGATAGCCTGACTAAAGAAAAAAAAGAGAACAAAATGTACAAGCAGCAGTCTAATTGCACAAGAATTAGCACATAGGAAAATTCAGAACGGGCATTTTAAACTCCCTCTCTTCCTTGTTACGAAAAAAGAAGGAAACTCACTTTAGAACTTAATAAACGCTATTCACAGAATAAACAAGTAAGGCATAACCGTGATGCCACTATGAGCGGTGGCAGAAAATGAACGTATCAAAAAAATAAAATAATAATAATATGAGAAATGTTGCATGTTAGTCCATCCATCACTGTTAGGCTACTACATCGAATATACACTTACAGTACATTCCAGAAAGTACTTATACATCATTTAGACATTTATATTATTATCATACATGTACAATATCACCATCACTAAACCAGCAACTGAAGCAACCGATGGAGTCTATTTTACTTTTCAATCTAACTTATGACTACTAATGTGAAATGTATGACACTAAGCCCTGTAATACTGCAATGCAACTTTGAGATTCACATTCATTTAGCGTTTGCACAAAACCACAGAGTCAAATGCTGGTCTCCCACCTGACTTGTCTAGTTAGCTACATACTTTATGCATGACTTGCGTATGCACAGAACTAAGATGGCCGCCTTAACAGGGAGAGGGTTAAAGACTCAAGTATGCCCATTTGACGAAGACTCTTGCTGCAAAATAATTGCGAGTCCCAACCTCTTTCTTTGAAGCCTTTTTGCGGCTTAGAGATACAGTAAGCTTTGAGAACGCTGCATTCGGAAAAACAGTGAAAAATGCATTAGCCACTCCACGATAAGACCAGAGGAAAGTTAGCAAAGAGGTCAGCAGGCTAGGCCGTACAGAAGCCACAAAAAAGCACTCTCCTCTCTCCCTCTAAGTTTCAGTCTAGCTGTGCTGTCTCTCAGGTGGGTACCCCTCCCAGCCTTCTCAACACAAAGCGCTTGGCAACCTCTTTTACAAAAGCACAAGGTAAATGCTATCCATTATGGCACAGTGGGTAGAGAACAGGAAACACACAGAGAGGCCGCTACGTAAGGATGTGAGCCGTGGAAGGGATGGACACAAACTCTCGGAGGATGTTCTTGGCCGTCTCCAGGTTGTTCTGGGCGATCATCAGGGCCTTCTGGATGTCCTGGAAGGAGTAGCCCTGACTCATCAGACGCTCTATCTCCCCGTTGATGGGCAGGCTTGGGGCAGGGCCCAGGGAGGAGGAGGAGGAGGTGGAGGGACACGGAGACGGGACGGACGAGCGTCCCGGAGACGGGCCCCGGGCTTCTGGAATGAGGGGGTGGGGCCGTCGGTCAGAGTTGACTCGTCGAGGGAGGGGCTTGGGGGGTCGCTCAGGTTCCGGGCCAGCTACAAACATAGCTAAGAAGGTGGGGGAAGGGAGAAGGAGACAGACAGAGACAGTGAGATCCAGATGGGAAGAGAGAGAGAGACAGTGAGATCCAGATGGGAAGAGAGAGAGAGACAGTGAGATCCAGATGGGAAGAGAGAGAGAGAGACAGTGAGATCCAGAGTGCATTAAAGAATGGGGTGCTGTTTTCATTGTTTCTACTAGTGTGTCAGTAATATACATACTGGGCTCTATGGGGGAGGCTCCGTCCAGAGACAGGCAGCTGAAGGCGGAGGAGGAGCCAGAGACATCAGACAGAGCTCGCCTGGCGGGGGCCGGGGGGACCACAGGACGGGGGTAGTCGTACTCATACACGTCCTCGGACTCAGCTACCTCCAGGGAATGCAGGGGGGCCGCGGGGGGCAGGTACAGGTGGTCTGAGGAGAAGTTTCAAAAACGACATGGGCATTTCAAAAAATTGTACATAGGAAGGACATTCTGACGAGGATGTCAAATACTGTTCATCAGTTTGAACTCTTTACCCAAAACCTCACTCAGGAACATGCCGACTTGCTTCATGGAAACATTCAAGTAACCTTCTAAAGAACTTTGACCACATTCAGAGACACTTAGCCTGAAGACACCTCAAATTCCTCTTTTATCAGTTTTAAGACCGTATGATTTCAAGTCCGGACTTTTCTAAGGTGCTATCAAATAAGATATAATCTTAAAATACTATCCAATAAGCTCTTATCCAAATCAAATGCAAAAAAGCACTCTGCACAGGTACCTTTGAAAAATATAATACCTGACAAGCACATGAGAACTATGTGTTTACCTTATCTGTGAGTGTGTGTATATATCTGTGTGTGTGTGTGTGTGTGTGTGTGTACCTGAGTCTGCTTGTGGGGGCAGGTTATCTGCTGCGCCAGCCTGAGCCTGGATGTTGCACATGGACTCGTATACCTGCGGGTCGTCCCAGTCTCCATCACACACCACCGAGCTGCAGGGAGGGACGATCACATCAGAGGAACACAAAGAGATCAGTCCAAAAGAGAAAGCGAGGCCATAAAAGGGAAAAGCGCAACATAACAGCCCAATGTGGCTGTGGATCGCCCTCTAGTGGTGTAGCGAGTAAATGTCCCGAAAGCAGAAGCTCTGGCTTCCTGCAGAGACGAGCGTTCTCACCGAGAGTCGTGGTGGTTGTTGGTGGTCTGGGGAGGAGGCGGTGGGGGTACGACAGCAGCAGCCATCACCCAGGGGGCTCCAGCAGGGAGAGAGGTGGGGCTCATGTACTCGTTCTCCTCACTCCCCCCAGGCCTGTCGCTGCTTAAAACCACAGGGGCAGGGTGAGGCCTGGCCACACAGACAGATAGGAAGGGGATTAAGAGCAGCTCAGTATGAACTGAATAATAATTAATCAATGGATTAATGTACCAGGCAAAATGCAATGCGGTACCTCGAAAACTCTAGAATCAAACGTTAGAAAAGGCATCCTTTGCAGCCACATTACACTATATTTTTTGGAATAGGGTTGCCAGGTTTTGACCTGAATAACCCACCTGATAGCGATGGAGTAAACGGCGTTGGCAGCATTCTGTGCCGGCAGCTTCCCTCGGACAGCCTCCACGTCGCCGTTGCTCTGCAGCGGGAGCACCTTGGTCGCCGGCCGGGGGGTCATGTAGTTGGAGGCCCAGCTGGGCTCCGCGGGGGTGGAGGGGAGGGGCCTCCTCTGGAGCCGAGTCTCAGGGGGGGGCAAAGGGGAGGGGCGTTCGGGGGGTGGGGGAGGGGGGAGTTCTCTCTGGGCCGGGGGCAGAGGGAGAGGCTTGTCTCGGTGGGGCGCCGAAATCTAGATGGAGGACGGGTTAGATGTTAGTTGCTGTCATGGCAGTAAACACACTCACCAACAGTCTAATGACAATGACAGCATGCATAGAGAAACACACGTTACATATCTCCCTAAGCATCTCTTCTGCTTACCTTGGGCGTGGCCCCTGGCCCCAGGGCTCCAGGAGAGCTAGGGGGTCTTGGTGGTATAAGATCCATGCGGGGGGGCACGGGGGGTAGGGGGGTGACCGGGGAGGGGGGCCTCTCCACCTGAACACACCGAGCACATCACAGCAGACTCCAATAAGACATGAGCCACGTGGAAGACTGTTTAGTAACAGAGTCTCTAACCATCGGGTGGTGCTCCTGATGTCAGCACACACAGCTGGCCTGGGCAGCATTACCTTGGTGCAGGCCAGCCTGCTCATGATGAGGTGGGGGTCCTCTAGACGCTCATCGTCCTCCTCCTCGTTTCCGGGGGAAACGGCTCCGGCGCACTCTGCCCCGTAGTGCCCCTGGAAGCCTGCAAAGGAGGCCCCGCTGCTGCCGCCAGCTTTGGGGTGGAAGGGGTCCACCACGATGGGCTCGGTCCCTTTGATCTCACATCGACAGAATGGGCAGCCCTGGCCCTCCGACTCCTGGGGGGGAGTGGGGAGAAAACCCAGAGGGAAAAATGAGAGGGGGAGGGGGGGCGCGGAGAGATGAAGAGGAACAGATAAGACAAAGGGATAACAGGAAGGTAGATAAAGAACAAAAAGAAAACGGAAGTGAAAGAGACGGCGGGGAGGGGGGGCGGAGTTTGAAGAGGAGAGAGAGAGAAGAGACACACAGCCAAGAAGACGAAGAGAGAAGAGAGAGAGAGAGGAGAGATGAGAAGAGAAGAGAGAGAGAGAACATCTGGGCACTTTTCAGGAAACAGGAACCAGCGACCAGGCGGCCTCAGACAGAGGCGGCACGCGAGTGTCGAAGGCAGACTGCCTCAGGAGTCGGGCCGCGCCTCCTCTTACCTGCCACGCCGTGAGGCAGGAGGTGCACATGAGGTGGCTGCAGGGCTCGATCTTCACGTCCTTGTCATTCTCGGCGCAGATCTTACACAGCTGGAAGGTGGAGCCCATCTCGCAGTAGAGCTCGTACTGCTCCTGTGAGGCGGGGAAGGGGGGGAAACAGGTTTGAGAAGCGTGGGGGAGTGTTTACATGCCACATGTGCAATACACCACGTCAGAGTAGTCTTTATGTTGTCGTGCCAAATTTAGCCGTTTGTATATTTTCTTCTTTCAGGGTTAAATTTACTAGCCGCGGCTTTGGCTAAAAACAGACTAGTATGCAATTCAAAAGAGTTACTCAGGTCTCAACACGGCTTGTTTATGTAGGTATGTGTGCATGTGTCGGTATGTGTGTGTGTGTGCGCGTGTGTGTGTATGTGGTGTCTGCCTGTCTGACCTGGGTGACTTTGATGTGGTCCTGTGGTGAGGGCTCACACAGGCCTGTCAGGTCTGGGTTCTGCGCTCTCCCATCTGGGAACAGGTAGCTGGAGGGGGAACAGCACAGCCAACACAGTCAACGTGACAGACTCCACATCTTTACACAGCTGAGAGGAGTTCACTCCAGAATACAGTGCAAAGTGCATGACATGAGCGATGCCTTGTTTCAAACAAGGATCTCACAGAAGAAAAAAAACAAACTCAACTCCAAACATGTTTTTTTTTCTCCCAAATATTTTTGACCGTGAGATGCCTTGATTGCAACAAGCGCAGGTGAAGCTTTCAGCCTGACACGGTAGCTCGCCTCGACGTGTGGGTACGTGTACTCACAATCCCTCCCTGTAGCCGTCAATGAGAGCCTGGAACAGGGGCTTGTTGTGGGGGATGGTCTGCAGGATGTTGCCGTCTGCAGTGACGTAGCCGATGGCCCACTGCCCCAGCCTGGTGCAGCTCAGTCTGAAGATGTAGCTGCAGACAGGTCGAGGCAAAGTCAGGGACTGAAATCTCCCGTGGAATCTACTGGTGCATCGGTGTGTTTATATCTGTGTTGTCTGAGTGCGTTAGCGTGCGTGAGTCTCACCTGCCAGGCTTGTGGATGAACCTCTGTAATCTGGCTTTGACCTCGTCGTAGGTGAGGAAGGCCATGTACCCCGGGTGGGTGACTGCTAGACTGTTCCAGTTCCGCAGCAGGGACGACCACGGCTGTGACACACACACACACACACACTATTATTACTCTTGGCGTGGCTTATTCCACAGGTGACATATACCAATCTTGCTCTCAACCACAATTGTCTTTCCTGGTTGCTTGAGAAGTAACACAGCAGCCTGTTCTCATCCTGTGTCATTCAAGAAATCACCCACAAGCAGGCCAATTAGTCATAATACGACTGAGATCAACCTATGGTTGAAGCCAGTCAGCAAATACCCCAAGGCCTTTATGATTGGTGGACTAGCTGACAGTGGGGCACTAGAGCTGGGATGGAACAGTGTGTTAAGTCACAGAAAGCTGAGAACTACAACAAGCTATGTGGTTTTAACATCCGCAGGCGAATGGGCCCCACTTCAATTCACAAGGCTAATTTAAGGAAGGTAATTTTGGTTTAATTCTACCAGGAGGTTAGTTCAGGCCAAGGCTTGTGGCTAGTGTGGACTCTTTAGAGAACTCTTGTCAAAGGCTCAAACATTTGGCATCGTTCCAACAGAGGCCCTACAGTGCCTGCCACACCCTCCCTAATAACAGAGAGATAGGTCTACCTACGTACTCGCAACATACTCTTACGGACTTTAACGGATTAAAAAAGTTCCCACATTCAAATGAACCACCCACACGGTGCAGCATACAAACTGAGTCCTTCCTTGACTCTTTCCTTCACCAGCGCACCATTTTGTAAAAGTTCAACCTCAAGTGAACTTTAGCAAGGCCATTTGAGGGCCGTGTACATTAGACTTCCAAAAAGGACACTTCGAAGTTGCAGCCCTAAACTGCTTCACGAAAAACATGCTGGCAACTTCTATCAGATAAACAAATAAGCTATTATGATAAACACTAGCAAAAAAAAGAAGGGATTAAACTCCCACGCATTTTACGGCTCGAATATGTAGATATCTGCTGTCACCGACAGGATATAATACTTGTTTTCCCCCCTGACAGGAACTTGTTCTAGAGCAGCAGTCATATGAAGTCTGACAGACTTGTCATGACATCTAGTTGTCTACCCTGTGAGCAGCACATAGAAGCAGGTTTAGGTTCGGAGCCCAGTACCTGGAAAAGCCTGGTGAAGATGTCAAACTCAAAGACGGAGATGTAGTCATTGCAGGTGAGGTCGATGGTAGACTTAAGTGCCATGGCCTCCAGACCCGAGCTGATGGGATGGAACTCGTGGAGCGCCTGGCGGAATGTTCTCCACGGGACTATGGTTCTGCAAAGAACAGGAGGGTTCTCTTTCACTGATACAGATTGTTTTCTTAGGTCGATAGCGGCATTGCATCTACATCTGCTTACGGTCCAACTCTAACAACTTGACAGAGTTACAGGGCAGGGCTAGTCTGCTCCAACTGTTGTTTTATGGTCAATAGAAAACTCACTTGTCAGCAAAAGACCTCCTCCAGAACTCTGCAGCGTCAGCTTTGGTGATTCTGAAATTGTCCCCCTGGAAGAGACCGTTGGGAAAGATGGCCTTTAGTTCAGCCAGCATGTGGCTGAAGATCAGAGACAGCTTGGTCAGGTTTCGTCTGGAAAGGAGAGAAGATGAACATCACGTCAGTGACTCAGATAGTCATTATTGTCATGCACCACCACTTCTCCCAGAAATCTGTAGGTCTTGAATAATTTCCGCTACATCAGCTGTCTTTCATAAAAAGGACAGTTAAGGGCCATTTGCTGTGCCACAAAGGGTCAAGTTATGACATAATTATAGCATGTGTATAAAAGTAAATGACCATTGTGTGTCAGAGTGGGCTAGCTGTTAGAGCGGCATGTCCAAAAGTCACTACGTTCCCTCAACCACATTTGTTTTTTCATTGAGAGATGACCGATATACACAGATTAAGGACATTCCATCCTGTGAACTAGCCTCACAGACGAACAGACAGCCAGACATATAAGTGAGCGTGTAGTGATGTGCCCTACAAGTAACAGAAGTGAGAACGCCTATACCATGGAGCCGGAGTTTCCACAACACCGAAATAATTGACACAAGGTGCTTCGACTGGAGAAAAATCGACAGAAATTTCGACAGAATTCTCCTTGTTCTCAGGAACAAGTGTCAGAACCTCTTTTAAAAGATGAAATGTAAACCAACGCATTGAACTAGGTCAATGCAAATATTGGCGTAAGATAGCTAGACCATCTGTATGAGCGTGGGGAGGAACCCAGATTAAAATCATTGCTTCACGAGTGAAAAAGCGGATGGGTTTCAGCTTACTGAGAGGGTTTGAGAGAGAATGAGGAAGCAGAGGCTTCTTCTGCGCATCAGACCATCAGTTACTCATTCTTTCCTCCTCATCAAACTTTCCTTTGTGTCACATGACCCACAGATGTTAGCCAATCACACAAGCGTGTTGCTTATTTTCCCATGCTTTCAAGAACACGGGTGTTAGAGTGTTTAGCACCCTAATATTATTATATTAGGGTGTTATATGAGCCTGCTTTGTACAGGCAACCTCTGTTTTTCTGCTTCATGCATTGGGGATTATCAGTAAGGTGTGAAGTGGATTTCTTAGAAGTCTTATCTATGCAAATTATTAGCCGCCAAAATGATTGCGGAAACTGATAAGACAGCATGTTCAACTAACGCACACACATAAACGTCTGCTGTTCTTGGTGTTCAGTTCTGCATCCTTGCAGCATCCCACTATCCATATTCACCTGGGCTGGGAGTTCTCCTCATACATGCGTTCCTTGGCCTCCTTGAACAGACTCATAGTCTGCTTGATCTTATTGGTCAGGTTTTCCATCACTACCCGGAAGTACTCGTTCTCCCCCAGGGTCTCCATCTTGCCCTCGTAGCGGGAGAGGATGGTCCGTAGGTGCTGGTAGGTGTCCGGCAGCAGGTCCAGGATGTAGGGGGGGCTGTTCTTTAGAGCCACTTTGGGGTTTTGGCACTGACGCACCACCTGTGTGGAAAAGCAAGGTTGGAATGAGGTCAGAACAACCTGGAACGGGCTAGAACATTGGAGAGCCTTGGGTGTTTGTATGTCTCATTGACTCCTAAGGGATTGCACAATGGGTGCAATCTGAGGGTCAGACAATCTTACGTTCATGCACTTTCATAGAAGAACGTTTTGATATATAGCACCTAGGTCAACATCACTCAGTTATTTCCTGGTGTTCTATTACAGCAAAGGAACACCTTGCTCAACTGTCAATTTAACAATGAGGACAGAATAATGTCTACAATTAAACTGTGCCAAAGAAACAACTGCAGGTCTCCAGTGAACTCAGCCACAAAACTAGAGTGACTTTATAATAGCGGCCTAATCATAGGTCTGCGTATGACAGAATAAACAGCGAGGAATCAGTCAGGACAGATACTAGCAAACATAACAGGTCTGTGAGTCAATATGCCGGTGAGAGAGCTGGTCATCTACAGCTTACTGGAGCATTGAGAGTTTACATTGTGCCTGACTGCTTATGGCCACGCCAATTATTTACAGTCTGGTTGATGTTTGTAATTCAGATGTCTCATTCAGACAGGCCCAGCCAACGGGCATCTTTTCTGAGACAGTAAGAATAGGACACCGAAAAGACGGAATATCGCAAGAAGAAATTAAACAGAAACCGCTGTGTTAGGGGGATTCTCTTTTGAGTCCAAAATGGTCATAAAATGCAACTGCGTACATAATCGCACCGCAACATTGAGGAACCGAAATAAAATCCGTATCTGATACACATTTGCTCACTTCCTTAGCAAGTCAAATTAAACTTTTATCAGTATCGAAATAAGCATTTAACACCGTTGACAATGCACGGCTCAAATAACCCAGCTACATTAGGTAGGCTTCATGGTCTTCGGCTGTGTAATATTTAATGACTTCACATTAGGGGGTAAATGCGAAAAGGCTTCCAGTTATCCTGATCAATATCCACTCTACAGCTACAAACACACACAATGTCAACCGTTTATTGTTTGAAAGTAATACCTTATCCATAAGTTTCCAGCATTTTTCCACCATTTTCTTGTCTACGACCGCAGGCTGATGAGGCTGGAGGGGTTGATGATGGGGCTGAAAGGCATCCTTCATCAACCCGATGAGACCGGCGCCCCTTCTCGGATTTCCTGCCATGCTTCTGTCGCCGGCCGGGGAAGAGCCCCGGGGCTTGGAGGCCGTCAATGAATGATAATTCTGGACACGTAATTACAGACAAATGCCGTCGTTGCGAATTTCCGTTTGTAAATAGAGCGACGAATTGTCACGCAGATCTTGCAAACGAGCAAACAAGAAGAAAGAGAGGCTGTAGAGATTGGTCTGCTGTAGAGAATTTTTAAAGAGCCCTTGTCCGCCCTCTCCTATCGTTGGAAAAGACAGGCGTTTGCATAGCTCACCCTCCTTTTGGTTGAGCAGTTTGTCTGCCCCCGTCTGTTATCTTTGGAGACGAGCTCAGATGAATACAAGGGCACACGCAAGTATGCGTGGATGAATAGATAAGAAACACGCCTTATCTCTCAAAGCTATTACGCGGTCAAATTTCTTCGAACATTAGAACATGAACGATGTATTTGTCTGTTTTCTTCCCATTTTCATCTTTTTTCTACTACTGTTCCGCCTGTACAGCAAATTAGGTAACTTCCGGTTTTCTACGTTGTCAAATTAAAAGCCCAGAACAGACACTATTAGAGTTATACATAATAAGATATGGGTTTGCACAACAGCCACTGAAGAAACCTGTGAATCATAAGACAAAACACAAAACATAACAGTTTCGAATAATTTAAAAATCATATGGCCGTGTAAGATATATAGCATCTTAATATTGCAGGACTTTAAAACATGGATTCTATTTCTAAAATGGTTCATATTTACCGCATACCTTAACGACTGAGAGGCATGAAGTTATCATCATGTAATTTTAATCAATCTAAGAATGTCTATGAAAAAGCACACTTGAAGCAAAGCACAACCGTAAAAGTCAAGACGGTCTAGTTTGCTGTTACTATAGTTTAGTTTGCAAACTGTTTATTATACCGTGTGCATTGTTTTATATATTCAACCAACCAATGTAATATGATATGAAAAACAGAATGGGATTCCTGGAAGACAAGGATGCTTCAACGTGAACCTCTCAACTGCTGCCAAGCAAAGGGCCGAGAGAGTAGTAAGTGCACTTACTGAGACAAGGAGCGGTGATCCGTTCCACCGCTCCATCATCGTGGAAACGTTTTTATACTCTCATCCCAATAACAGAGGTGCATATCTGTGTAGACTGTATTTTTCATAAAGATTTAATGTATTATTAAAAATATGTATAGGCCTACCTCAATATTTCTCACAATAAATGTGCATGTACAAACAAGAATCTACTTTAGATCGCTTAAATAAAGGATATGCAAACAAATGTCCAAACGTATAAATGTAACAGTAGGCTATCGTCATTGCGCTCATTTGCGCTACACGTTGCCGCGCAGTGATTCTTTTATTTTGAAAGACATTGAAATCATACTTGGCTGGGAGTACATTCTTTCCTCTGTAATAGTAGTAGTGTAGGTACGCTCCTATCTCCTGTCCGCTGGCGAGATAACCTCTTGTCAGGGTAGTACCTTAAAAATGAACGCACCTCCGGCATTCGAGTCATTTTTGTTGTTCGAAGGAGAAAAGAAGTAAGTTGCAGACACAATTTTTCATAAGCAAGCTCGTGTTTCCCTCCAAAACATTTTAGTTTCGTGCAAGCCAGCATGGACCTGACCAGCTAACCACTGGCTCAGCTAGCTACCCCATTCCAAGCACCTTGTGTTTATTGTGGCTCAAACTGTCACCTTTTGTGTTGCTATGACCCCCGTGTGCGTTTTGTTTTTAACAGAATTACTATTACAAAGGACACAAAAGTTCCCAATGCCTGCCTTTTCACGTTGAACAAAGAAGATCATACACTGGGGAACATCATCAGATCGTAAGCATAGCCTACTAGCGGCTCTTTAGAGTTATGTAAACATTACACTTCCTCAAGCAAAGTCCTAACTGTCACTCACCCAACAGACAGCTGTTGAAAGACCCCCAGGTGCTCTTCGCTGGCTATAAAGTTCCTCATCCTCTGGAGCATAAGATTGTTATCCGTGTTCAGACTACTCCCGATTACAGTCCTCAGGAGGCGTTCACCAATGCCATCACCGATCTGATCAGTGAACTGTCTCTGTTGGAGGAGAGGTTTAGGGTGAGTGGACGACAGCAAGTGAATCAAGCAGTGATTAGTGTTCGGGCAAGTGTCACTGAAGAGTGGAGTAGATCTCACCATCCATATGATTACTACTCACTTATTTTGTGAAGATTTTTACTTATTGAAAACACCTTACAGATATCGGATAGTTTGCTTTCTTAAATTGTTATGTTATTGTGTTTCAGGTTGCTATCAAGGACAAACAGGAAGGGATTGAATGAAGACTTTTGCCATCACTACATGAAGAATTATTATAATGAATGTTTACATTTGTTGTTGAACCTGAATGCTCTTACCGTGAAAAAAAATTATATCGTTTTGGTATGTTCTTGCTTTCATTTCATATTCTCGCTTGATAAAAATGTTGCTTTTAAAGAAGTCCATACATTTGAATGCATGGTAATCATGGCAATAACAATGGTTTTTTTTGTTGTCATCTTCAATAAATAAGGCTTGTAATATATCTTTCTAAATTGTTTGTTGTTGGGTAATGACATAATAGCTTTGTCCTTAAACTGGATGAGAAAAGGACATAGGTGTTTATTTTAATTATTTTGGGGGGTTTGGTTTATTTTGAGATTGTGCAGGCCATTGGCCTCACATTATCGAACAGACAGCCGACGACGTAGTAGTGCTTTGGTAGGACATTAGATCTGCTTTCTGAGTGCGGAACAAAACTTCCTGGGTGTCGTTTCGACGGTTACTTTTTAGTGATGCACACAATATTCATGGATGAAAAACAGGTATCTCCTGACTGTGGTTGCAAAGGAATAAGAAGTTGCCTAAAATGTGAAAATGTAAAAGGAAAACCCGATCTGAATGGGAATGCAGAAACGGTAAGAGCTTTACGTTTGAATAAATATGTATATGTTGCCTGCTTGCAGTCGGACAAGACGCTACGTTTGGAGGCGGTTTCCTACTTCTTGCTAAATGGCAAAAATACTAGATGTTGATCAAAAATGCTTTTGTTTTTAGATATACCATAATTTCATCTACGATCCAATACGGCGATTGGCAGTACGAAAGGATGGTGAGCAAGTTTCTTTCCCATTCCCTGGAGTCTTTTTGTGGGACAACTTCATATCTGAAGAGGATGAAATAGAGTTGGTGGAGAAAATTGACAGGAATGTCTGGAGAGAGTCACAGTCTGGTCGAAAGAAACAGGTATTTTTTTCCACTTATAGACAAGTCATGTAAATTCAGTCAAAACTAGGAAATACATACAATAGTTTCTGCACGACAACATGCACAAAGTACACACAGTCAACATACCCATTCACGTTTTTTCTTTTTCAGGATTTTGGACCAAAGGTCAACTTCAAGAAACGCAAAGTACGTATAAGTGGCTTCTGCGGCTTACCAGATATCAGTCAAGAATTGGTGCAACGGATGTCTCAGGAGCCGGTTTTAGCGGGATTCCAACCAGTTGAGCAGTGCAACTTGGACTACAGCCCCCAGCGTGGGTCTGCAATTGACCCCCACCTGGATGACAGTTGGCTGTGGGGAGAACGTCTAGTTACCATAAACCTACTGTCAGACACCATTCTTACTATGTCCATGGAGGAGGGACTGTCAGAAATTGGGGAGGGGGAAGTAAGGGTTAAAATACACCTTCCTCGCAGGTCGCTAGTGGTGCTGCACGGCGAAGCACGACACCGGTGGAAACATGCCATCCATAGACAAGACATTCATGCACGCAGGGTGTGCAGTACGTACAGAGAACTGTCTGCAGAGTTCCTGCCTGGTGGGGAGCAGGAAGAAATGGGGGCTCAGCTTTTGGACATTGCTTGCAGCTTTAAGGGGACTTCTTTATAGAGATACATCTATTTCTTTGTTGCAATGCATTCTGTGTTTTAATAATAATCATACACATTTTTTTTAGCTAAGGTATCCCTAACCAGATTATTTAAATGTCAGTCAGCACACAATATAATTTTCTTTTAAAATAAAAATTCGACAACAGAGACTTGTTATTGTAAGTGTGTCAATTTACAGTGATTTACAGTAGTTTAATTACTTGTAATTGGATATTTCCTGCTAATACAGATTTTTATTGAACTAAAAGCAAATCAACAACATTTTATAAAGCTAAATGAATTAGTTTAGGTAAAGCTGATCCACATAAAATAATTATAGCCATGGATTATGTGAAATTCGTGATTTGGAACATTAGCCACAGAATAAAAAACACTACGGATCATCAACGTTAACTTTACCCTATGTACTTGGCCTACTCGACTTCTAAATCGACTCAACCTCATTCATGCTCAACCAATGTGCGGAAATTATGTTGACCACGTGATTCACTCGTCATTTTCCCGGGAAAGTTGCAAGACTCGCATATGTCCGCTGCTACTAGCGAAGCTTGAATGTTAAGTTCATTTCAATTGGTTACTGTAGATCGTCTTCTTTACTAGTGCCTGTCATTATTATTATTGCGTTTTATTTTCGAACTGATTGTTGGCTATCTATACCTCGGTAGAACAAACAATGCCTTGAATTCAATTAAAACACGGATGCAGACAGTTCAGAAAATAGTTCCCCTCTAGCATTCGTGCCATTCGCAAGTTACTTTCACTTAGTACTGTGTAAGTACTTAATTAAAATAAGTACTGTAGACGCGGTCATGGACACAATACGTTTTAGAATCTAAATACCCCCCTCCCCATGCCCCATTAATCAAGCTGTCTAGTTGCATCAATTGTTCTTTCTGGTCAAAACCCCCGTGTAGGTGTGAAGCGTTGGCTACAGTTTCTAGCTAAATGAGCTTCGCCCCTCTGTAAAAGGATATTAGCGCCACACCGTTCGTTTACACTTTGTGAGACCATGGCGAAGATAACGGAGAAACTTCTGTTCGAGAGATGCACGCCAAAAACCTCGAAACTGGAACAAATAAAGATACTCAAGTAAGTCATTTAGACATAATGTGTGTTAACCAACGTAAACATCTGTTCAAACGTTTTGGTTACATATCATTATAATGTCTCCAAAAAATACATCGGCATGGCGCTCAACCTTCTAATCCATTCGTCCGTGTCCTTTGATAGCCTCTCAAAGTTGGGCCTTAAGAGCGAAGACTTGCCTGTTCCATTGCTCTCTCGCCTCACATGTTTGGAACAGTTGGACTTGTCTGGGAACTGTCTGGAAGAGATGCCCCAGAATATGTGTCTACCCTCCTTGCTCAAACTGGACCTAAGCAACAATGACCTGGAGGATGTCACCGCACTTGAATCGCTGACCTCATTGGAGGAGCTGAAAGTTGAGGATAACCTATACCTTACAGTAAGTGATGATCTGCTATTTGAAGTGTGTGTGTGATATTTGTTTTGTACATGGGCTTTCATTCGGGTTTCAAACTGGGTAATGTAAGACGTTTTTTTTTCCAGGTCAATGATAACTACAAGCTGATGGTGCTTCTGCCTAAGATGAGAATTTATAATGGGAAGGACATTAGCACCACTGCCAACCATGTACGCTTCATCGCTGGGGAGAGTCTTAGAACCAGGGTATGAATGGACTCATTTATCAAGCTGTTGTCTCGAATTGAGTATCAAAATGCTCAGCTGTCTACAGTATAGCTAGATAACCTGCCAGGTTAACAGCAATATTGAATGGCAATCAACTTGACCACAGAAACTGCACAAATAGATGCTGATGTACAGATTCTGGACTAGAAATTCACATTCTTTTTTTGTGTGTGTTTTTTGTGTCATTTGTTTGAGATAAATGGTCTGAGAGAACTTGTGAGGTTGGGTGCCTCCATTATAATTGTGAGTTGGTGTGCTTTCTAGGTGGTGGCTGTGTGGGAGAGTGTTGGCATCCCTCTTCCTAACCCTGCCATCAGAGAGGAAGTTGCCAAAGTCAAGAGAGATTTTGTCCAAAAGGCTGTCCGTCAGGTCCAATACGGTCCCAAGTCCATAAATGGATACACTCAATGGAGAGTAGGTTCACGAAATACCCTATGAAACACTTCTCTGTTTGTCATATTGTCAGTAGATAGTATTGTCATCGTCTGGTGTTTCTGTCTCTGCTATTGGGGTCATTTCTCACTGGTTTCTCTTACTGTCTCGCAGGTGGAGAGGATTGCTACAGACTTCTTTGACTCTCTGATTCAGCCTGAAGACAAGGTCAGTTTACACTTGTAGAATTTAGTCTTGCAAACATTCAAAGAGTGTTTTGTTGTTTGTTGTTTTTGCAAGCGCTCATCACGCCTCTCTTGTTTATCAGACTCCCAAAAGAAAACGCTCTCCACCTGCAGCTGACTCCGACTTCGGCACCCCGCAGAAAAAACCCAAAGTTACTTCCCAAGACACGGTGGAGGCCAGCCCACGCAAGTCTGTCCGTGTACAGAACACCCCTCAGAAAGTGGACCGGTCCACTACAGCAAGCCCACGTAAAGCAGCGCCTGCTCCAGCCACTCCCACCAGGGTGCTGCCAAAGGACAGCCCGCGGAAATCCAACCGCAGATGCAACACCCCTCAGAAAGTGGAGCAGACCAGTGCAGCTAGCCCACATCAAGCTGCGCAGTCCTCCTCCACCCCTACGAGGGTGCAGCCAAGACGATCGGACACCCCAAGGAAAGCATTGAAAGAGCTGCCGCTCAAATCTGACATATCGCCTGCCAAACAGAGCAAGACGCCGTCCAAGACCGCACAGCAACACAGAGAGGTCAATGGGAACTACAGAACGCCAACTAAAAACATCTACTCAGTGCCTCAGGTGAGATGGACGAAACTATACGCATGACAACATCTCATGAGGTATTCGGGGCATCATATACAGGTCATTCAGAGGTTTATATATGAGTACTATTGTTTGATAGACACCACATAGACTGCTCAGATTGGCCATCGCTTTCTTTGTGCTGGGACCAGCTGCTTGATGGTCACCTACAAGGCAGTCGTTAAGCTCTCATTGATGAACACCCCAACTCATCCATCCCTCCCTTGATCACCTATCTCTCCCCCTCTTCTCATCCCTCCTCTCATCCCCTGCAGGAGCCGGTGAGGCTGAAGCCCCACTGTGCACTACAGTGTCACAGTAGGAATGACAGCCCTGATGACCTGAGTACGCAGCTGTGGGCTTGCGCCTTCCAGCCTGGTTACACAGCAGGCGGTGAGTCCTGCTGTGCTGATGGGGTCAAAGGTTTATTCAAACAAAGAATTTTCCAATTCTGACCCTGCTGACTGTTTGATATAGTAAATAGAAGGCATGCTATCTCCTGCAACGCTAGCTAATACTCTATTTGCATGACAGATGCGAGTGGAGAGAGTCGTATAGTGGCCACCTGCGGAGGAGATTCTGTGTGTTTAATCGACTGCGATACGGGGAAGGTGATGAAAAAACACAAGGTTTCTGGAGAGGTGAGACCAGCTTTTGTGCACCACCGCTTCACATCAATAGAGGGCAGTCACACCCCATGTTCAAATACCATCATGATCCTCACATTGTTTATCTGTCTCCTATTGCTATGAGGTTCATACTTCCATGTTTGCAGGCTAAAAGGGTGGCAGTAGTTCTGTATGTTATCTTACGATGACGTTGCCCGTCCTGCAGGAGTTCTTCTCCCTGGCGTGGTCGTCGGTGCTGATGTCACGGAAGGGAGGCGGCAGCGTGCGGCCCTGCTGTATCTTGGCGGCGGGGGGCAAGAGGGGCCTGGTGAAGCTGATCCACCCCAGAGCCAACCTGGCGTACGGCGAGTTCCGTGCCAGCCGCAAGGCCATCTCAACCCTGCGCTTCAGCCCCCATCAGGGCAATTTCCTGTTCAGTGAGTGACGGCCAGTTTGTGATCCCAATTCCTGAAATGTATACCTGTTTTCGTTGGTCTGTAATATTATCTATCTCGCTACTGGCTTTATCGGTCTGCCGCCTTAAGAGTCATTCTATTGTTTTTTTATTTACTACTTCTTCCTCTGTACGTCTGTAGCTGGAACTTATGATAAAAGAATAGTGATGTGGGACATCGGTGGAGTGGACTGCGAGTACAATTTCAAAGTCATGTGAGTGACCGATGACGCTTGAGAAAGATGCTGCTCGTTTTAGATCAACTTCTATCACACATTTATAAGAGGATTTTTTAAGTGAGGCCACGGACATCAACAATCTAAACTGGTGACACGGGTACTAACAGGACCGTTTCTCCTTTTTCCCCTTTCAGTCAGCTGCTGGTGTTGGAGGCCAGCTCCACACCCCTCCACCTCTGCCTGCCCCCCTCAGGCCCAGACACACACCTCCTAGCTGCCTGCGAGGATGGTCTGCACTGCTACAACATCCAGCTCAACAAGAACATCATGAACAGGTGAGCACGTGTCGTCCGGCAGGATCCGTTCCTCCCTTGGAACTTGGTGCTCCTGTCCACTTCTCATCAACAATGGGTTTTTGGTGTTGGGAAATCCAGAACCTGGATAATCCTCTAGAACTGGGGACTATGTGTTTTTATTGTGTGTGAAAATTGTTATAGCTGTAAAAGTACAGTATAATATTTTATCCACATCAAGGTCTGCTGAATATGAGGTCACTTTCCCTGTGTATGATAAGGAAGATAAGGACACCAACTACCACACCATTGATGGCCTGGCATTTCTCAGTGATGATATTGTTGGTGAGTCCCAACTGCTTCTCTACTCATCATACATTGCCAGTCTTAAAACTCTTCTATAGTTTTGGATGCAGTGGCGAACCCTGAGATGCAAATTCCAAGGGCTAACCCTGAAATTCAAATGTTCTCTCTTCCCCAGCCTCTAAAAGCCACATGCAGGGTTCCATCTACCTGTGGAGCTGGAGGGACACGAGCGCCCAGGGGCCCGGTAGGAAGAGGCAGGTGTGTGCTGTGATCCTGGCTGAGCTGCAGTGGGCCAGCACGGACGTCCCCTACCTGGCTCTGAACACCTGCCCCAGTGAGTTTCCCCTCACTCACACGCTGGACAAACCATCTACAGTTCAATTCACATGTTCTAATTCTGAGGAAAAGACAAAAGAAACTGTACCATGTTCCAATTTGTCATACCCATTAAAAAAAAACATGAAAATACAATTCTTTCACAGAACTACTGCTTTGGTGCTGCCAATCGATTTACACTAATATGGAAAAGGCCAGTTCCCAATTGCAGTAGTGGCTTTCATCCTCTAAGCTGAGTCATGTGTTCTTCCTCCTTAGGCAAGGGCTACGTGGTGTGTGGGGACGACAAAGGGAGGCTCTGGAGGTACCACATCACAGAGCTCCCCAAGACCAGCTCACAGAGCAGGAAAACTGTCCCAGTCACAGAGGTACTGTTTCAGCTGCTCTCATTCACTTAGATACCAGCTGCTGTGCATTTCCCACCACAAACTTAAAAGTTAACCACACACTGTATCTAGAAACATTGATTGATTTTTATATACCAAATACAACAATCTAGCATATCAGGTCAGGAAGTAAAGGGTTAACCTATTTTGGTAACTTTTTGAACAAAATGTGCAACAGGATGTGTGTTTATTGACACTGACCAGTAGATGTCACTGATGATCTTGTCTGTGTGTGATGAGAATTCTCTGAGAATAACCAATATGTAAGCACCAGTTGAGCCATGTCATATGTCTGGTTTCAGGTTTTAGAGTGGCCAGTCGAGGACAAAGTTGCGGGTGCTTCAATCAACAGTGTAGCCATGGACCCTGACCTCCAGTACACGGTGGCCCTCACAGATAAGAACATTGTGGTGATTCTGAAGAGAGATGAGTGCTGAGGAACCAGAAGACATCAGCTGTGTCTCAGTAGTCATGAGACAACTCCTGGCTGCATCCCAAGACTTCCTGCAGGGCACCTCTACTGTCTCTCTGCATCCCAAGACTTCCTGCAGGGCACCTCTACTGTCTCCCTACATCCCAAGACTTCCTGCAGGGCATCTCTACTGTCTCCCTACATCCCAAGACTTCCTGCAGGGCATCTCTACTGTCTCTCTACATCCCAAGACTTCCTGCAGGGCACCTCTACTGTCTCTCTACATCCCAAGACTTCCTGCAGGGCATCTCTACTGTCTCTCTACATCCCAAGACTTCCTGCAGGGCATCTCTACTGTCTCTCTACATCCCAAGACTTCCTACAGGGCATCTCTACTGTCTCTCTACATCCCAAGACTTCCTGCAGGGCAGGATCTCCCCTCACATCTGAGCATGTGGAGTTGGATCTTAGCCTAGTTTATAACCAAAAAACAAACTTTTGTGTTGTTATAGTGTTGATCAGTGATGTGGGTATACAAATGCAGCTGGTTCTAGCGTTGATGATAAAGGTTTTGAAAACTCTGTGGTACCAGTGGCTTTGGCAGCTGAAGGACTGGCAAGATGAAGAGCATTGCAAGGATGAACAGAGGGGTTGATGAACCCAATATGTTTGACTATATAGTGTTTTCATTGAACTTTTTTATGGTTTTAATTTTTTTATAGTTTAATAACAAGAATAACAACAAGAGAAATAACAATGATGTTACTTGTCAATTTTAGTATTGTTCAACATGACTAATGTTTTTGATGCATGAAGGCAGATGATGCAGATGGCCCAGTTGGTAATTTAGTTGCTGTGGCAGAAAAGATTATGTGCTCAATAAACCACATTACAATACATGTATAGGTTTGTGGCATGTTCCATTACATCAGTGAAGCCATACCTTCTATTTAAACAAAAATGATGGAACCCGCTTCCTTTCCATGATTTAAAGCTGAAGCTAACACGAAATACTTTTCTCACTCATCACACGGAAAAGCTAGAAAACAATAGAAGATTTAATGCTGGGATCTTGTTTACAGTGTGAGGATGTCAACATGTTTTTTTGGACCTGTTTTTTTTAAAACGGCATTTGCCACCGATCTGCACAGCTTGTACCGTCTAATTTAATCATCTCCATCGAAGATGCTTTATATACGAACAACTATTTCCTTCTAAAAAAGAACATGGTGTACTTTGGTTCTTCTCGTTCCTATTGTTTATTGCACGCACACTACGTACAGTATGTAGTGGGAGTGGCCTATTTTCCTCCGCCTCTCCTTTCTATGATTGGCTGGACCGACCGTCTTGTAAATAACAGCGTTAAAGACTGGTCAATCTCTGTATAAAACCGTATGTGCCCCCTTAATTTGGTTTTCAGATACGTGCCTTTGTGCACGGTGGAAAAGTATAGACTGATGGCCTGTAGGGGGAAACATTTATTTTGAGAATTTAGATATAGATTCTCCTGTTCGTGAAGAACAACCTTCAAAATGCGTCGCAGAGTGACTGGAACAGCGTTGGAGATGCTGGGCTGTGGTACAATAACCAGCCCTCGGGTGAGCCGACTTGTGCTGGCCCCCGTCACAAAAAACATCTCCCCTCTCTCGGCCACCACAGACGGGGAAAGATTTCGTTCAACGTCTTCAATTCAACAAGGATATACAGAGCTGGCGCGAGAGAGGTCCAAAACTGTCACGTCGTTTTACAACCAGTCTGCCATCGATGTTTCAGCAGAGAAGGTATTAAATGTTGCTGTCTTACTAGCATGTGCCTGTCACCAAATGCTTTAGCTAGCTAGCTTTCCCCTGCATCATGTAGCGACTCACTGACACTTCGACCTAGCTTTCAGCTGACTGCTAGTCGTAGCATTAGCATTTTTTTGGGGACGTCGGTAGACGTAGTAAGTAGCCGCTAGCAAGATGAGCATGTTGCCATACCTTGTCTCATACGCTCCAACATACACATGTCATTAATTTAGGCAGCCCCAGCTTCATGTTACTTATACGAGAGAAGGGTGACAGGCCGATACTAATATTAATGGCTGTTGCCGGCCGGAGGGCCAGTCGTAATGTATTGTCAGTAACTCACGGGTTACTGCAAGGTGAAATCCGGACATGTCTGCACTCAGTTCAACAGGGAGAGACAAGACCTTACCTTGACACTTGGTTATACTGTACAGACAGCTCTTTTTTCCTAGGTCTTTCTACTTACCAGGATGTCATTTTCTTACATTCTTACAAATGTTGTAAAATGTTTATGGGAATCTAAATTTACTGCTAAAATTAATTAATTCAACTTTATATATTAAAAAACTAAAAGGGTAATTAATCGCCTTAAGTTGGAGTTGAGTAGCGCTTTACTGTCCATAAGGGGGATCTGTATTATCATCGTTACAGTTAAAGGCTACATAATTCTGCTAAAATCTTGTCAGAGGATTGACAAAATCACAAGGCCCTCAGCTTTGATTAAACCCTTGAGTTAAACTAATGACATGCACAGTCTTCTAGGTAACACACTGTGCATTCACAGTATTTTGCAAGAACTGTCTTTGTTGTGATTGAATCACAAAGGACTTGCTAATTAGAGTAGTGGGGGCTCATTAATGGAGAGGGAAGAAATGTGAGAGCATGTTAATGCAGAAATACAATAGCCTGCATCTTTACAAAGAGGTTTCTGTGGTCTCCACCATGAAATTATATCCAAATTCAGAAGATCCTACATCTCAAACCATTTCTCAAACCTTGCCATGGCTACTTGCTTACAGTTTAACTAAATGTTTACATGTTCATATTATGACAATGCAATGGTCTCATTTGATTTGTTAGGGGGTAGAGTAAGGGCAGAACTCATTGTGAAACCATGCTGGTGTAAATGTGCACTGCAGGTCTGCTGTCACCTAAACTCCCTTAGCCAATATATTGACTTCCCTCTTTTTTTTCTTTCCTCCTAGGCCTCGGTCAGGCTGACACCAACAACCCTGCTGTATGCTGGGAAATCTCCAGATGGACATCATGTCTTGGTAGATACTTCCTGATTCCTCTCATTGGGTTCTAGAATAGAACAGTGTCATTTCATGCTAAATAAAGAAGCCCTCTAGTTCAAACCACCATGCTTTGCAGCAGTATTGTTTAGCTTCGGGAGACATTGTGACAGATGGTTCTGGTTGGCTTTTGTCCTGATCACCTCGAACAAGCCCTGGGACCTAGTCTAAATGATTTGACTGCTGGTACACATGTTTGCCCCTTTGTGCAATATCTCCTTGTGTGATATGATGCATTTTAGCAGCACTTCTAAATGATGAATAGAAATGTACATGGCATATGAAAAGCAGGCCTCTGTCCAGGTGTAAACCAGACTTCCCCACAATCGGTAACAAACGACGCTGCCTGTTTACCTGTGGTTTGGAGTCCTGCCAACTCTGTACTTTCTTGTGACTTCAGAGCAGTGCTACATACCTACACAAGGAGCTGCCAGTGCGTATTGCCCACCGCATCAAGGGCTTCCGCAGTCTGCCCTTCATCATTGGCTGCAACCCAACCATACTGCAAGTGGTGAGTACAGTGGTTGATACCAGCTACACGTTTGACGACATCTCTTCCATTCTTGCCTTGCCAAACTTGTAAAACAAGAGAAGGTACCTGAGGCTTGTGTTCAGAACGTTCTGAGCAGGTGCATAGAACATTGCTGTTTTCTTCCAAAATAGATGGACCTTGAGCATGCCATGCCTTAACAGTGTGTTTGTTACACAAGTCCCCTGAGAGGCGTTCGTTCATCAGCTTCCAACATCAACCAATCCATCCACTGTTGATCTGCCAAGCAAAGTTGCCTCTTTGTTAGATTTACTGTAATCAGGTCAATTAAGCCGCGGTCCACCAGCTCACCAAGTCTGCCTGCAGTGCCAAAGCTCTCAACCAATAAAACTCCACACGCAGTAATGCAAGCGTTAAGACTTGTAAACGTCGAAGATTCTCAAATCATTACTGAAATGTTTTCCAAGTCTGACATTGTACTGTAGCCCTTTTAGTGTCAGGACATTTGGAAATGATTCGTAAACCGTAGCACAGTAAAACCCTTAAGCACTGTTGATCCAGTGATAACTTTTCTTGCATTGCAAGGTTGAATGAAAGGCCATCTGCAACTTCAATTCTTTGTTTATAAGCTCTTGTGCCTTTCGAAGTTATGGTCTCCCCTCACCTCTCCTAACACCCATGTCTGCAAGGCCTACATACGTCTGCAGGCTGCTGCTTGTGTTGGCCTTTCACCCAGATCCTATCTCATGGGACTGGTGTAGTCTTTGCGCTCAATTTGTCTGCCAGCCAGACAACAAATGAGTGTGTCTGTAAGGAAGCCCTCTGCCTGAGCACACATGGCTGGGCTTCAGTCTCCTCATGTAAACACTTTACCTGCCAACTGCTTTGCTTTTTTAGTTGTTGTCGTTGGGTATATTAACAGTTTTCTTTGGTCACCACATCCATATAGTCCAAATCAACTGAATTACGCAGAGACTGATAAACAACAGTTTTCTCAGATTATATTGGTACGAGATGCCTGTTTGCGTCTATTTAAGAGGCCTTCATAAGAGTGACATGTTGTGCTGATCTTTTCCTGTAAAAAAAAAAAAGATTCCTTGAAGAATCGTCCTCCCTGCATTCCTCCCCCCCCCCTTTGTGCCTCTTGTCTCTTAGCATGAACTCTACATTCGAGCCTACCACAAGCTCTGCGAGTTCCCTCCGGTGAGTTCCACGCACACACACACACACACACACACACGTGCACCCCAAAGCAGGAGGAAGGAGATGACCAAGTTCAAGTGCTTGACCCCTGGGTAGTCATATGTCACAAGCTCTGTTTTGCAACTTGACAACTCCCATGCAACGCACTCCACCCCAACTGGTAGCCTTTTTGGAGTAAATAGTTTACTGTTCTAAATGGGGTGTTCAGCTAACAGCATGAATCTCCCAGTTCTATGTGCACTTGCGTACAGAAAATGTGATCAAATAGTCAACACAGCTCACACTTCCTAAACAGGAGTTTCCTCTCACAACCTCAGAGGTCATCATTTCTTACCAGTTTAGCAGTTATAGTAAGTAAGCTATTGAGGATCAGCCCTCTGGTAAAATAAACCTTCAACTTGTTCTCACCAGGAATAATGACATAATGGAAAAGCTTAGAATTCAATTGTTGTCATTGTGCCAGATCAAAGACCAGGAGATGGAGGGTCGCTTCAGCAAGCTGGTCCAGCAGCTGCTGGACGACCACAAAGACGTGGTCACTCTCCTGGCGGAGGGCTTCAGGGAGTGCCGCAGACACATCCAGGTACCCTCAGCGGGTCGTCCTTCACACAGGACCTTTTCTTCAACTACTTTGACAGTCGCGGAATGTGTCTTGGTTTGTTTGTGACCAATTCAAACGGTTGTATTTCAGGACGAGACCCTGGTCCGGAACTTCTTGGACACGACCCTGACCTCTCGTCTTGGAATCAGAATGCTGGCCACCCATCATCTGTCCCTGCACGAGGACAATGTGTGTTCTCACTTCCTGCATGGCTTTTCCTCTAGATTGAGCTTCTATGAATAAGCTCTATGGATGTAATCGGAGTAGTTGGGGAATGATTTGATATGAAGATTGTTTGCTTTCTCCTTAAAGAGTGAGTCTATCAGACAAAGGGCCTGTGTTTAAACAGAGGCACTAGTCTGCCTGGGCCGTGACTTTCACCTCTGTTGAGTTGTGTCTGGTTTTGAAACTGGATGGGTATATAACCTAGCCCAAGCAGCCAACGAACTCCTAGGATATTTGGCAGCCCTGTGCGCCGCTGACGTAAGAGGCTGGTGTGTGTGCCCAGTGGGCTTCTAAATAGCCGTATGACCCTGTTTTAAAGACTATATATAAACAGTTCTGACCATGAGAGTGATGAAGCACTTTTAGTCAGTTCTGGGTGGCAGACTTCCTGCCTAAGTGCAGAACATTCTTGTGCGCCTCAGCATCACTGTAAACACAGGTCCAGAAGGGATGTTATCTAGCAGAATGTAGATCTCCCCAAGTCTGAGAAGGGATGTTACCTAGCCGAATGTAGATCTCCCCAAGTCTGAGAAGGGATGTTACCTAGCCGAATGTAGATCTCCCCAAGTCTGAGAAGGGATGTTACCGAACAGAATGTAGATCTCCCCAAGTCTGAGAAGGGATGTTACCGAACAGAATGTAGATCTCCCCAAGTCTGAGAAGGGGTGTTACCTAGCAGAATGTAGATCTCCCCAAGTCTGAGAAGGGATGTTACCTAGCCGAATGTAGATCTCCCCAAGTCTGAGAAGGGATGTTACCTAGCCGAATGTAGATCTCTCCAAGTCTGAGAAGGGATGTTACCCAGCAGAATGTAGATCTCCCCAAGTCTGAGAAGGGATGTTACCTAGCAGAATGTAGATCTCCCCAAGTCTGTGATGGCTGATGATGTGTATCATTTGATACACGGATGTGATGATGTTCAAGCACTGCTGACTGACAAACTGGGAAAATGAAAGTATTTTGGGGGTCTTTTCTTTCAGCCTGATTTCGTTGGCATCATCTGCCGGCGTCTTTCCCCCAAAAAGATCATTGAGAAGTGGGTGGACTTTGCAAGGTGAGTCCCGATATTTTCTTGGTTTCCGTGGGTTTGCTAAATGCTAGGATTGTTTTAACCTCCTGCAGATCCTGGGTAGTGAGTGTGGAGATGACAAGGAAGAGTGTGGAGATGACAAGGAAGAGTGTGGAGGTGACAAGGAAGAGTGTGGAGGTGACAAGGAAGAGTTTGGAGATGATAAGGAAGAGTGTGGAGATAAGATGATAAGGAAGGACGTCAGAAGTTGGCAACAAGTCAGACATGAAGCATGAGCCTTTTTTCTAATCTAACAACTCCAGTTGAATCTGTGACTTAAGTGACATCCGAGGTAGACAATGCCCCAGTAGTTGTTTATAAGTCATCTTGAATAAGGGAATGTTTGTAGTCTAAACACCTCCTAACACCACATTAGAACTGATATTCTGCATAGCTATGCCTCCTCCTTACTGCTTCTCCTTTTGAAAAAAGTGCTTCATCAGCTTTGATCACGTATAGTTTCTGTTCAATGTGTAGCTTTGAAGTAACTGGGCCATCCAATCAAATCACAACTTTAGCACCCCTTCTTTTTTTATCACCAAACCAGTTTTGTGTGAGTAATACTTGTTAGGTACTTAACTGTGAATCGCTGGAACATTCAATTGTAGACGCCTTTTTATCTTTCATTTTTTCATGGTCAATGACACTCTTTTTAGTCAAACATTAGCCTGCTCCCTTCAATTGAATAAATTCTCCTGTTACACATTTTCAATCATCTAGAATATACTTCCAGAATGGTTACGGTTGTATGATAGTGCTTTGTAGTGCTTTCCATCTGCAAAGTGTGAGGGTCACAAGTTCAAAGTCACAATCACACATACGTGTGTGTGTGTGTTTGTCAAACTATTTGTGTACACTGCACACATATACACATGCACAGAGCCTGAAAAGCAGACCCTGCATGCACTTGCTCACCCAGCTCAGCCTCTCTAGGAATGTGCAGCTGTTCTGTCTCACTCTAGCTCCTTCTCCATCCCACTGTCTCACTCTCTCTCTCTCTCTCTCTCTCTCTCTCTCTCTCTCTCACAGTCTCTTTCTTGTTCCCTCTCTCTGTCACTGTGTTCTCATTCTGCCTGACTGTCTCACTGGCCTGCTCTTTCACTGTCTCACTGGCCTGCTCTTTCACTGTCTCACTGGCCTGCTCTTTCACTGTCTCACTGGCCTGCTCCTTCACTGTCTCACTTTCTAGACTTCTCTCACTCTATTTCCATTCCACTGTGTCTCTTTCTATGTCTTTCTTTGTGTGTCTGTGTCTCTCTCTGTGTCTCTCTCTGTGTCTCTCTCTGTGTCTCTCTCTGTGTCTCTCTCTGTGTCTCTCTCTGTGTCTCTCTCTGTGTCTCTTTCTGTGTCTCTCTCCGTGTCTGTCTTTCTCTGTATCTCTGTTTTTCTCTCAAACCCCTTTCCACTGCTTGGTTCTGGCTGCACCAGAACAAAGGTACTAATGTGGATCTTATATTGCTGACTGGGCTTGGACCTATATCAACAGGGCTTCTCCTTTCTAAACAATTAGCCGTGCTGATCAGGATGTGCATGAACACAGTCTGGCCTTAACTTTAGAGTAGACTTGATCTTGTGGATAGGATAGAGGAAACACAGAAGTCGATTCAGGGTAGTGCTTCATTCGTTGTAGACATTATTAACGTCTCAACTCCTTTTGCTTGTTAAATGTCTCATCTCTTTTACCAGGACATTGAGCTTGTCAGACAGTTCTAACAGTACCCAGAGAACAGACACTATGTGAGTCTGTCTCCTGTCTCCATGCAGCTTGTACACATCTTCACTGAGTCCTCTTGTGTTCTTCCTGCAGGCGTCTGTGTGAGCACCAGTATGGGAACTCCCCCCGGGTGAGGATCAACGGCCACGTGGCCGCTCGCTTCCCCTTCATCCCCCTCCCCCTGGACTACATCCTGCCCGAGCTGCTCAAGAACGCCATGAGGTAGCGACACCACCCCGTTCTTCCAGCACAGAAGACTTCCAGAAATGTTCCGTGTTCTGTCAGACCCAAAATAAACTGGTGCACCCGCGAGCAGCACTCGTGTCCCGAGGAGAAATGTGACATTGTGTTAGTGTCGACACCGGCGCTAGCCGCTGTGTCCTCTGCCCAGTTGGCAACCCTAACCCCTCCCATCCGTCATCCCGCAGCTATTCAACCTTTCGTCATGTCAGCCTTACCGCTGCAAGGCGACTTGGTCTTGAATCTCAGTCGATTACGACCAGCCAAGATAGTTAGACGTTTGTTCCAGGTCATGGCAGGTCTCTGTCACTTGTACTCCACTAACCGCCACGCGAGAGAGCGACTTGATTCGCTCTTACCATCGTCAGTCTTATTACACCCAGGTCAACAAAAAGTAGGTCAGCAGTTCCTCTTTTAATAGGCTTGTTGTATAACAAAGGCTATGGAAGGAATGGGATGGGTCACTTCAGGGTGGCTTCTGCTTGAGTTACTCTAGTGGCCATAAAGTATCAAAAGTAGAATTTCAGGGTTCAGATTTTTCGTGATAGATGGGGAGGTACGTAAGGGGGGGCTGTTACGCAATGCCCTGAAACAATGGACATGTCCTGTAGTTATGATGTTCCTGTTAACATGGTAGGAGACGACGCTAGCTGTATTCACTCTTTCCCCTAAATCCCTAGTCTCCACAGCGGCCCTGTCTTGGTGTTAGCGGGTTTTAGGATTGTCAGAAGGTTGGTTGCTATTTGAATTTCCCTTGGCAAGAGGCCTGTGACCATAAACACTGGCGCTGCAGAATTGAATCATTGACTCATGCGTCCGATAACATGACACTGCAGGTTAGAATTGCCCAGGCTACGTGACACGTATTAAGAAACAGGACTAGAGTTGTCCTCCAGTTAGACAGGTCTTTTGATTCATCTATCGATGAGGAACAAGTTTTGTCTTATTCTTCCAAACAAAGTCATGAGAAGTCTTGCGTTTTCAGACAAGGTTAACAGGACAGTCATCTGGAAATTACCTGCATAATTTAAGCAACCAAATGAATTGGTTCGAGATTTGCATTTTTCCTCTCCTTTCACACCACTACAGTATAAATGTATCATTTATCAGATTCATGTGTCAATTTAGACCCATTCAGGCCTCTGCCAATGGCTTGTTGTAAGTGTCGAACTTTCGGCTCACTCCAAACCGTACCCAGCTAGTGTTGACTTGGTAGGAATAGAGCAGAAGGAACGAGGACACAAACCCCCCTCCCCTTTCTCACCAGGCCTCGGTCACACTAGCAGCCTGGAAGTGCTGACCTGGATCCTGCTGTTCCTTGTGTTCCTCAGTCAGGAAGACTGTGTTCCTGGCTTGAAGTCTTGGCAACAGCAACTTCCAGCTGCTGCAAAGGGGGAATTCTTAACCACTGTGTGGTGCAGTCCCCTTGCGTCTTAGCTAGTGTAGTTGTTACCCAGCAGGCTAACGTAGCGTCTTTCCCTCGGCCCTTCACCCCCCTCATGGCCACTTACTGTAAAGTCATGTGACCAGCCACCAGGATGAAGGCGTGTTCAGTCCTGTCTACTGGCACTGGCAGCCATGTTAAAGTGATATGTAATCATCTCAAAAAACTATGTTTTGCTTTGTAAATCGTTGGGGAGTTGCTTGATGAATCTGCAGCTGAATTCTTTGAATTTTGAGCCAGCTGATGCCAAGGCTTTTTCCTGGGGGGAAAAAACAGTCAATTGGAAAACAAGAAAGTGTGACAGAGTAACACTGTAAACCACTGGCATCAATGAAGCCCTTGTTTGACCTCCTCTCCCGCCTTAATGTAGCTAAGCTACCTGCTGACTCGGCACCAACAGGTCCCTCTTTCCATGGCGGTTTGCAACGAGGTGGAAGGAAACCACTCCTTTTTAGAGCTTCAACTCCAGTCACCTAGTTGAACTGTGGTTCCCTTTCCCAGAAGGCTGTGTTCCATGGTGCGGTCCTTTTTGAATAAGTGGCACGTACCACCAGCGGCACCTGTTACTTAACCTGGTAGTGTTTGGTTTCAGTGGCAAACGAGCCATTCCTTTACTCACACTGTGTTGTTGGCACAGGGCCACCATGGAAAGTCACCTGGACACTCCGTACAACGTGCCAGACGTAGGCGTCACCATTGCCAACAATGACACAGACTTTGTCATCAGGTAAGTGTCTGTCTGTTATGTTGTGATGCAGTGAGACTTGAGGAGGGACAGATGGGAGAGGAGAAAGCGATGGCCTCTGTGACATCGCTCATTGAAGAGTCCACTCTAGTCTTGCCGGCTATAGGGCAGCATCTCGATCGAAACCCCCCTGAAAATGTAACAGACCAGACCATGTGTGAGTAACGGGTTGAATAGGAAACCCAACTCCTCATTTGGGGAAGGGGGGAGTGCTTAGAGAGAACAGTCACCATGGGAACCGTGCCTGAGGCTACAACCTAGTCAGCAAACTGCTGTACTCAGGCTGCATCTGAAAACTGGAAATGGACATGGATGTTTACACTAGACAAATTTACAGAGGCTAAAATGTTTGACTACTGAGCGTATTAAGTGCCTGTGTGTTTGGATAAGAGGGATATACAGACAAGGGGAGTTGAAGGTCTAACTTTTGTTTTAGGTTGGGGGGGGTTATCCTAGAGAGAGATTTAGAATCGTGTTTTGAGTTCATTTAAAATGATTTTGATGCACTGCATTTTGCCCAAATGCCTGTTCATAGTTGTGGATTGACAATGCAACGCTACCACTCAGTATGTACACTGATTTTAAGCTGGGTTCAAACGAACAAGATGGTAGTCTAACCGTAGGTCATGTTAGCTTGCATGCTGACCTGTCTGGTTTGCTTGGTCAGGATTTCCGACCGTGGTGGTGGCATTCCTCACAGCATCATAGACAAGGTGATGGACTACCACTTCAGCACTGCAGAGGAGAGTGCCCAGGACCCACGCATGAACACCCTGTTCAACAACATCACCAACAGCGGGCCCCAGTCAGGACCCATGCATGGGTAAGAGGAGGCAGAGAGACACAGCTTGCTCACTTCTATGCAGGCTGCATCCACGGCTCTGTTTTTTGGTTGCAATTCTCATAGTCGTCATGTGATGGCTAATTCAACTTGATAGGTGAAAGTTCATTTGCGGATCATGAGGAAGGATAATGTCCGAGAATGTGGCCAAAATTTCTCACAAGAAAGGACTTATATCCCACAGACTCGTATAACATTTTAGGTGGTTCATAGCACTCCAGTACAGTACAGTACAGAAGGATAAAGTCATCCCTATGTTTATTTCTGAATACAGACAGGTCTTCGGATGTGTGCATTTAGCTAATGTTGCTTTATCCAACTTGAGGACCTCAGTATCTCTCTTTTGACTGCCTGTGTTCCCTTGCAGGTTTGGCTTTGGCCTGCCTACCTCCAGGGCTTATGCTGAGTACCTGGGCGGATCTCTGTCCATCCAGTCCATGCAGGGCATCGGCACGGATGTCTACCTGCGCCTGCGCCACATCGACGGCAAGGGAGAGAGTTTCCGCGTCTGAGAACCCCTGCTGCTCAGCCAGGGAGACCCCAGAGAGGCGGCAAACGCGGGATTCGCCCCTAGTATTCCTCTAACGGGAGGCTTGGTCATTTCAACGCCGGCTGGCGTTCCACCACTCTGCCAGTCCAGAACATTTCATGCGGCCAAGCAGCTTTCTGACTAACTCGACTCCACTTCTTCTCATTTAGTTTTGGGCCCTCAGGCTGAAAAGACAGGAAGAGCTTCTTCTGAGTTGGTACCTCCAACCTTTCTTCTTTTGTTCTTTCCTTTTTCCTGTCACTTGTCTGCATAACGTGAGGGTTTGTGAACTGCTGCACTTATGTCAACAGAGTGCACGGTGGTTTGGGTCGGTGTTGTAAATTTGGGAGAACAAGAATGGAGGGGGGGGGGATTCTCTAGCCTTAAAGTTATGAATCTGTCAGTTACTTATTTTTAAGACCAATCGCTGATGAGAGTGGTCTTGTGTCTGAAATGAATTTGAATTTGAATGAAGTTGGTCTTGGGTAGACCTTATCTTGAATTACCTGTGGAGGACACCACGGAGGAAACTGCCAAAACACACATGGAAGAGCGTGCACGTTACTGGGGAGAAACATAAAGTGTAACTTGGGTTAGGACAGTTTTGTGAAAGCTATCAGTTGAGGAGATGGGCAGAGATGTTCGGTTGCCTTACTGTGTGCTGCTGGTCCTTAGGACACTATACTCATTTTACTTAAACATGAACTAATTCAATATCCTTTTTGTCATGCAATTTGACATAATCACATTAGATGAGAAAAACGGACCTGCTTTTTCACAACAGTGAATGATTATTGGAAATGCTAATCATCACTGACATTTATCGGTTTCATACTTTGGGTTCTGAACGCCAGAAGAGGTGTTTTGTGTTTGTTTATTGCGTCTGTCTGCAAAAAAAGATCATTTGAAGTATATCCATTTGTATTATTTGCTTGTTTCCTTTTCTTTGAAATACACTTTAAATATTGTTTTTGTTTTGCTACTGACACACATTCCGAGACGGGTCAAATTTCAAAATTAAGGAAAACTTTGTAGTACAATAGTAGTAAGACGTTAAGGCGCATGATGGATTTCTGTAAATACAGCAGTCTGGACTTGAACTAGAATTCAGGAGAAAGGTACCTCCTTGCATGTCCACTAGACCTTATAAGACAGGACTGGAGGCACCTGCGTAATGATAGTTCCTTGTGATTTTAAAGGTTTAGGTGGCCCAAGATTCTTCTAGCATGAGAATTATAATTTGACAGACCGCACCTCATGAAGGACTGTTGTCCAAGTGCGCCATCTGCTGGCAAAATAAAAGAATAATCACAGACCCTCAAAAAGAGATGGCAACGCATCTTTTGATATTAGTAATTCGAATGAAGTGTAATGCATATTTGTTCCTTTATTATCTTTTGAACGTATGAAAATGCTGAAACATTCTTGATGTTGTGGTCATGAAATGGAAGACTAACATCCTCATATGCTTCTTATATTTCTTTTTTTAGGCCAAATAACAGAATGGTGTTACTGACAGTGTGCACTGCTGTGGATTCTGCGGATGTCAGATTTATTTTGTATGTTTGTGTCCAAGATATTTCATTCGTGCATAGTTATTGGGCATTATTAAACTCTCAACAACATGGGGGCATTCGACAGTTTCTTTGAGTGTACATCTGATTGGCTGTGGTTTCTAGAACAAGTGCATGTTTAGATTATTTAAGCAGTTTCATACTGGACCGGTGTAAAAAGTTATCCATCGATGCCTTTTCTAGAGGAAACAGTTTGATCAACACACTAGTAGGACATGTATTGAACCAGAAATGGTTGACAACGAAATAAGTATAAACAGAGAATCAATTTGAAGTGTATTGTGTGATATGTTTCTCTTGCCTACACGTATAAAATGACATACACGGATTAGCTCCTGTTATATATAAAACTGGAATTTCTTGGAATCAGGGCTCTCCTTTCTGAACTGACATGTAGCCAGGACCCAGGTGGACACCCTGCTCTCCGTCCGTCTCAGGAGGATTCCTCCCTACTCGCTTAGGATGCGGACGTGGTTACGCCCTAAACACGTGACCAGAATGCGCGAAGACGATTGGTAGAGAGGGCAGACGTCTCAAGTAGTCTGCGGGGTTAACCCTCTTGACAACAAATTCACTCTGCAGTTCCTCAAGGCTTGTGGATGAAATAACTCAGGGGACATTCTTGGCATAAAGGTATTGCATGCATGCAATATTATTATATTGTCTATCTGCCTTGTAGCAATTACAACGTCTAGCTAGTTTAGTCTAGAATCACTTTAATTACAACTGAACTTCGAAATTGCGGCTCTGGAAGGAGTAAGTCAAATATAGTGTTTATTCTCTAGCATGCTACATCGGTGTATTATGTAATAATATGATATATATTCATGGAAAAAACAACAACATCTCATTATTGGTTATAGAAGCTAGCTGGCTAGCCTCTGTGTCTGTCGTGTGACGTAGAGCGAGCAATCTTAGCTTGCCAGTGTGTTCCGACACAGCCATCTGGATTGACTGGCTATCTCATTTTTCAACTACGTTGCAAAGAAATTGGTAGCGCAGCGTTTCATGGTGAAAATATGTGTAGGTTCATGTCATGAAATGAACACACGCCTTTGATTTCCGCAGTAGTTGATTTGCGTTCCCGGGAACTCACTCCATTAGCCATCTGGTTAAGTGATGACAAGCCTACTCAGCAGTCACCACGACTAAGATCATTTTCACGCATAGCTGTCAGCACATTACAATACCATCGTCACAACTTTAACAATGAATTATTTAAGTTTAATCATAGATGAAAGAACAGCCATCAGTTTTCAGTCATCAGCCTTCAGTTTAGACTGAAGCAATCTATCTGAAGCAATCTAGCTATCTGAAGCAATTTCGTCCTTTTCCTGTTTTGCCGACACTCTAAATCATTTTGTTATAATAAATGTAGTCCTTGTTTTCTTAATACCTTCCATCGTTTACCTTCCATCCTTTACAATGTGCAGTGTGAATGAAAAGGTTCTTCTCTGTTTTGTGCTGCCCATCAGTTGCCATGAGCAGTGAGCTGAATGTGCCCATGGGCTCCCCCACCCCAGGGAACTCAGAGCGGGTTCAAGATGGCGGGGGGATGGACTACAGAGATTGGGTACGACGCAGTTACCTGGAGCTGGTCACCTCCAACCACCACTCAGTACAGGCCTTGTCTTGGAGAAAGCTGTACTTGAGCAGAGCCAAGTTGAAAGCCTCCAGCCGGACGTCAGCTCTGCTCTCAGGTTTCGCCATGGTGAGTCCCTTCCATTTCCTCAGACGTATTCCTACAGATACACAGATGGGCTCTGACATCTATTGCTCTACCCTTGCTGGACGGTTTGTCCCAAAACAAACAGGTTGCCCTTTGTTTGATTTTCAAAGCCTTTCCTGGGGGTTTTCTCAAGTAAACAAACTATATTCTTCTTATCATAATCCTCACAGGAAAAGCTTCCGCTATCTCCCCCCACCCCACCTCCTCCTCCTCCCTCCTTTGCTATTAATAGCATGTGAACCAATGAACAAATAACATCTCTCAGATTCATGTCTGCTCTGTCGAAGATGCCTGATGCGATGTTTCGGTTTCTGTGTGCTGATCTAGGTGGCCATGGTTGAAGTCCAGTTGGAGATGCAGTACAACTACCCGCGCTTCCTCCTTATCTCCTTCAGCGTGTGCACCACTGTGCTGGTGGCTGTGCATCTGTTTGCCCTGCTCATAAGCACCTGCATTCTGCCCAACGTGGAAGCTGTCAGCAACATCCACAACCTCAACTCAGTGAGCGAGTCCCCCCACGAACGCATGCACCACTACATCGAGCTGGCCTGGGGCTTCTCCACAGCCCTTGGCATTCTCCTCTTCTTGGCTGAGGTGGTGCTGCTCTGCTGGATCAAGTTCCTGCCTGTGGACTCTGGAGGAGCCAACCAGGTCGCCGTGGCAGCCGCCGAGATGGCGCTGGCCAAGATGAATTGTAGCTCCCCTACTGGTAGGGTTAAACCCCCCAAGCCAACCACTCTACCAGGGAACAGCGGCTGGCAGGCGGCACTGGCCTCTACCATTATCATGGTGCCTGTGGGGGTGATCTTCGTGGTGTTCACCATTCACTTCTACCGCTCGCTGGTGCGCCACAAGACAGAGCGCCACAACCAGGAGATCGAGGAGTTGCACAAGATCAAGGTGCAGCTGGATGGGCATGAGAGAGGGCTGCAAGCTGTGTGATCCAAGCTGCTTGCTTGTCTTCACTCTGCGAAGCCTTTTGAGCAGGGTGGTGACCTCCTGGTGAGATCAATAGATGGAAGGTGTTCTTTCTAACAAGCATCTAACGAGCCCTCTTTTCCTCTTCCACATCCGGTCTAATCATTGTCATGGGCTTCCTCAAGTCCCCAGAGCTCCGCCTTCTGTGTGGAAGGTGAAAGAATGGACAGACATGAACTGGATGGCTTGGATAACATTGTCTTGACTGGGTGAAAGGTGGCTGATTTTGTATGTTGATGCTAATAGAAGAGAATACTTATTCTTTAGAATAGCAAAATATAGTCCCATCACCCAAGGGTGTTTACAGGCCTTTTTAATGGCTTTTTTGATCGTCAGCCCCTTTTAATTAGTGCCATTATCACTTGATAGCTTTATTGCCATGACACAGGAAGTAGTGGAGATAAGAATGTTTACCCACCATATGTGCAAACAGAGCTGTGTTGGAACATGCTACCAAACAGGGTCGCACGTTTGGGTGTTATTGATATGTTACTTTTGACGACTCTGTCAAGGCACCAGGAAGTGCGTGGCCAGATAGCCCACACGCCAGATAGACCACACGCCAGGTTCCACACGCCAGGTTTCACACGCCAGGTTTCACTTGCGTGTGAAACCTGTTTCAAAGAAACATTAGAATCATTGTTACAGGCCAGAAGGCTGTCATTTCCTGCTTTCAAAAACAAAGTGAATTTCCTTGTGTGTTTGTCCAGTGTCAATGAGAGCTACTGGTGGTCAGTCTAGAGAGGAAGCTGGTGTCTCTTAAGCCTCTAGGCTTTCTCAGACTCTGAAGCCCCTCTCGTCGAAAACCTTGACTGTAAATGATCTTCACAATACCAAATACTGTCTTGCCAGCAGCATGGCCATTTAAAACAAGCTATGTCTATGCTCACCCTGCGTTGTTTAGGTAATTTACATTGTCCCATAATGGGACAATATAAAAATGTGTCAAATATAATCCTGTGTATCTAATAGCTGGTGCGTTTCAGATTTGCAGATCCCTCTTTTCCTTGTAAAAACATGAATAAGCACATAACATGACTCCTTATTCAAAATCATTGTTTTAAAATGTAAATGTTTACATAATGACAAGTGCAGTAGACAGTGGAGAGGGTGTTTGTACTAACCAGGATTGATCATTTGTGCCATTACGTTTTCTAAAATACAATGTAAAAAGGGGTTTGAATGTTATTATAATGTAGAGTTGGGATGTGGGCTGTTAGGGAGCTGGACGTTAAGGGCCTGTTGAGTGTTTGAAATAACACAGCTTTGTCAAGAGTGGAGAGGCATTGTCAACATGGTGTCAGTTCTCTGAAGTAAATATTTATCATCTTCCAAAAAGGAAAGGTGAGAAAGGAAGATAATGACATTCCATGCCAAGATCTCTGACCAAGAATTGACTCTTCTCTTTATTTCACTGTGTTGAGAAAAGACAAAAGTGCACTTGTAGTTTTAGTTCTGATGGGAGTGTTGAAAGCTGAATGTCTGTAAGCTTGGATTGGCTCCTACACAATATTTGAAGTCTTACTGTCTCTGCTTTCTCCGTACAGATCACGGTCAATGACTGTGTTTGCAGGAATGAGCTTGAGTTCCTCTTGAGAGGATCATTCTAGACGTTGTATTCAGAGAAGTACGCATACTGTTTCTTTGACCAAACAGACCATTTTTATATGTTGACAACCGGTGCAGAATACAAACCTTTTATTGAAAAGAATACAATGTAATTTTGTGTTGTGTTTTGATAAAGAAAATGATCTTGTCGTTTATTTTGGATAATAGCACAGAAGTATGCGATCTGGTTAAGGCTTTGTGTGTGTGTGGTGGTCTAATATTCAGTGAAATGGCATGTCTTACCGTACCTTGTCTGATGTGTCGTTTCATGTGGCAAATAAACAATATTTATTTTGTTTATTTCTCTGCCCCACAATGTGTTTGTTGTCTCTATTCTTATCAATTGAATATACTGGAAACTACCCAGATATGCTCAAGTTTATTGTTCATATTCTCTTAATTAAGAGGAACTGTCAGTGATTTCCCTTTCTGGGTGACCAGTGTGACTATCTCCTTGGTGACCAGTGTGGTGTTAATTATGATCACCTCCAACCTTGTATGCTTGCGCCTAGTTTGAATAGTCTTATTTGAATACATCCATCTTGAGTTGAAGAGAACTGGTGCTTCAGGTTCATTTTCCTCTTGTAACTAAAGGGCATTGGAGTTTTCACATTCCAATGGTAAGTGCTTTCAACAATCCGAAAAAAATGAGAGAGGGGGGGCGGGGGCTCTCTAAAGTGTCCAAACAGAGATACTTGAGATTTCCGATTAGAGGCCCCAGTTTTCACACCAAATACACACAGCTGTGTAAGCACTGTGATAATTACTCCACTGATATTGAGTGTGTGACATATCTGGTAGCCAATAAGAAAGGACCTGTGGACCAATTATCCAATTAAGTGATTTGCCCATTTAAAAAGCTTGCTCTTTCAGGTCTAACCTCACAAACACAAAATGTTCATTTCTGACAAGAGGTGTCAAGACAAAGTAACAAGGCAAGGTAATTATGCTTATCTTAATTTATTTTGTGTTTTTCCAATCTACACATTTTTTAATAATCAATCAATGGTAGTTGATACTGTCCTTTGTGTATACTTTAAAGATGTTGCCGAATAATCTAGCACAGCTATGATGATCGAAGAACAACCTGATTTGGTATTGATACCTCTGGGTGTCTCTGACTAAGGCATGATCACTTTTTAATCTTCTCTCTGAGCTGTGAGGTTGTGGACTGAGGATGCTAATGGTGAATTCTTCAGTCAACAAAAGTCACATGTAGCACTCTTACAGGCACAGAACATTCTGTGCTCCTGATTTCCCCGTGCATCCCATCATTATCTCTAGACCTTTTTTCTTTTCTTTTATCAAGCAAGAAAGGTTGACCAGTCAACTTGGCTACTTTTCTCACCAGTGGTTCTGTCAGTTTGGAGGGTGTAGCTTCAGCTTGACATGAGGCCCATTGCTTGAGTCTCTGTCCCTACCCTGAGGCCATGGTGTGGCTCTATGTTTAGATGCCTAGACTCCTGGTCTATGTAGTTAGGCAGCTTTGGCTGCCCCCCCCCCCCCCCTCCCTACACCTCGTATCATATTTGCTGTATTCCGGCCAGGCCATGCTAGATCACATTCAACTGAACCAGCATGCAGGTCATGACCTCATGTTAAATATAACCCATCTGCAGAGGCTCCTTAAGTAGGGACGTCTAGCGCAGCATGGAGCTCTTAGGCATTTAGTCTTTCAGTGTATGATGCTGATGGTGGGTCCAGATAGCTAAACTTGTTTGTTTTACTCGCTGTTATCTGTAATTCAAACATTCCTGTAATGCTTTTATTTAAATTCTCCAGGTGCTCCTGTTTGCTTGGACTTGGATGGGAGAAGTTCCCCCGTGACTAAGGCTGTGGGAACATGGGATTCAAGATAAATATGTACATTGCTTGAATGGCTTCCAGGTGTGATGCACACTTCCATAAATAAAAGTTTAATTCTGAACTTGTCCTTCAATGGGTAGCTCACGTCTAAACTATGCTTGGCTTTGTAAACATCAATGTCGTTCCTTGTTTGGCTGGGCCTCAAGGGTTGCACACTGACTGTTTACATTTTGAATGAGGTGGTTTCCTATGGTGTGGGGAAAGTATTCTGCAGAACTTCTACTCGGTTGCAAGTCCAAAACATTGCTTTGTTTCTTCAATGTTTATAGAAAAATCAAGACTACATGATTGGTGCAAAAGACAGAATGACATAATTGGTCAGTCCTTGTTACTGTGTCTGGGTAGAGAAAACCAGCTGACTAACATGACACTTGATTTCCATAACCTGGCTTTTGCCTTTTTTACTATCACGATTAACTGACTCCAAAGAAATGGGAAGCGACCATCTTTTTGAAGCCCCCTTGATTGTTAGCCGAGTCTAGCTCTCGGGAGAGTAAATCTTGATGAGATGCTGGAGTTCAGTGGGGTAACCGGTCATGGGACACCGCATGTTTGCTTTGACGTAGACGTAGATGCAACGGTAACAGAACACGAAGCCGGAGGTGGAGAGCACCGTGTCGTTTGTGCGGCACTTGCGACACAGCGGGCACACTTTGCCATGCTGGCTGCTGGAGGAGTGGTCCTGCAAGTGGACAGGAGGGGGCGGTGTGGGCAGGGTGCTCAGGCTCTTGATGGTGCTCTGGTTCTCAGAAGAATACCACCACTCCAGGAACTGCAGGAAGAACACCCCCATGGAGAGGCCGGAGGAGAGAGACACGGCCACGCCTCCGATTGCGGTGGACGTCAGCTTCCGTAGCCTATCGCCAATGCTGCAAGACAAAATCACCGTTAGCAGTGGCAACACATTAAGTCCACGGGTCAGGTATACCTTTGGTAATACTTCAATCTCACCTTGACCCAATGCCTGCAGATGGTGCTGCTGGTTTGAGGTCCATATTCCTGATGTCGTGTCCTGTCAGGTGAGCCAACTGGACTCCAGCCAGCCACAGAAATGGTGAATGTGTCCTTGTTCGACCAAACACGTAGAGGAGCTGCTGGCAGAAGACCCAGCTATCCCAAGCCATGCTGACGTAAGGGTACGCAGCCAGGAAAGCCCTGTACATTCTCTGCACGCGGGATTGAGGCAGGCGGATGGAGAACTCATCCTCGTCCCTCTGCTTTGCCAACACTTGTTCCAGCTTGGCCCGCAGGTACGGCACCAGCGCCAGCAGGAGCAGCGAGCGCCAGTGGGATTTGCCTCGGAGTCCTAAGTAAGCAGGCTTCTCGCTTCCCGAGGAAGAGACGCGCTTCAAACTGTAGAAGTTTTCTGAGAAGGAGCCGCTTGTCCGAGACAAAAAGTGGTGCTGAAGCAGAAGGTCGAGAACGACGTAAAACTCGTCGAATCTCCTCAAGAGGAACCCGTAGCGTGAGGGATGGGACTCGGCCAGCACCTGCAACAGATGAGTGAGAAGGATGAATGAGTCAAAGCTATTTGAGTAGGGTCATGCAAATCTGGTGCATACTCAATACATCACACTTTTGACACCTTCAGAACGTGTCCTTTCTTTCCATTGCTACTTTGATGTACTTTCTATGTGCAATATTTGTATGTCACTTTGGAGGAAAGCATTCATTCAATGGAATGTAAACTGAATGAGCTGTTATGAGCTAGATCTAAAACGGTGAAACCTAATATAAGCAATCGAGTTCATTTCCAAAACACTATCATTAGTGGTGGTCCACTATCAACAAGTTTATCATTAATGTTAGTCTACGTATTCTATTGGTAATCCAACATCTATTACAGCTAGCCCGCCATCCTGAAGAAGTGTTTATGATGCCAACCTTAACAGCGTGACGCAAAGCTGGTCTTACAGCACCCATCAAAGACTCCTGCGCCAGAACTTCGAATATAGAGGGTCTATCATCTGCAGCTGCAGTGGTCAGATGTGCTCCACGCTCAGCCATGGCTGCAGACCGGTCCAACAGTGCAAAATTCTAAAGTAGATATTTACCTAGCCACCGATTTTAGAATTCGCAGGTTAAGTCAAGCTAGCACATGTTAGTACAGACTGTTCTTAGCGAGAATGTTTATGTATTGGGCGCCGTTAGCTCGCATGTTAACATTTATGGAAAAAATTAAGCAATGACGGAAGTTGGCTGGTTATGCATCTAGGTAAAACCCAACATATATGATCAACAACAGTACTCGGGTTTTATTTCAGCGCTTTCCCTGGCATTACTTCGTTGCTGTTTGTAAAACTAATCATCTTTGTCAAAACCACAGTGCTTCCTAAAGAAGTACTTCCTGGTCATTCATATTTCAAAATAAAAGTGTTCTAAGTGGAAGGATATGCATTTTTGCCAGCTGTCCCTCAAAAACGTTTGACATAAATAATAATCCAACTGACAGATTTCATTGTCAGTGTAAGATACTGACAAATCCGGTATTGGCTGATGAGTCACAAAAAGAACCACGGATAGTTTCAACGACACAAACACAGGGTTTGTTACACCCCAATGTGTTTTGCATATACTTTGTTTACATTTTTTTACATATACATAGTTTCTCAAAGGAAGGGCGGATTTGCACGCCAGCAACACTGTATTCATCAGTCCCCCTTCGAAAACACACTAAAGATGTTTCACACATTTCATCCCGAATTTATACAGGATCAACTCTGTGATCGCTGACTACCGCATTCATATGCAGTTTCACAGATACTACACCAGGGGACTCTACAGTTTAACATATACTCTTTATTCACTAAGTACCCATTCAGGAAATTCTAATTAAATGGATTATATTTAAAATCAATTTGGCACAACGTGATAAAAGGTAACCATCGTTCCTTGCACCCAATACCCAATTAAAATTATTTTTAAATGTCAGAAGATAGCCATTTTGATCACATTGACCGCAAATCTTTCTTTTTTCTGTCTGTCTGTCTGTCTGTCTGTCTGTCTGTCTGTCTGTCTGTCTGTCTGTCTGTATTTTTTATTTTTTTGTACTGGACCAGACCAGAGTGTCAAACGCCAGTTGATCCGGGTTGATATGACTCACTGTTGACTTCTGAATCTAAGGACATTTTTATTGCATTCTTAGAGATAGTGTATATGTGTGTTTGTGCCGTTTCTAAGATACGGAGATAGGAAGTCCTTCTATCTTCCCTTGCTCTGCAGCAATCAGTCCTTTTTAAGAAACACTTTATGAGCCTGACAAATTGGAACTAAAAAAGACACATTAAAAAATGCCCTTAGCTTCCAGCACAGTCTATGCATCTGGCTCTTTCGCTGTATCCCCCAATAATAATCACATTACTCAAACAAAACAAATCTGCTACTCAAACTATAAGAGAATCTTTTCTTATGAGCCCCCTATTGCCTTCCCTCCCTGCCCCCACTCTGCTCTCAGCACTGTGCATACCTCAACCCACCTCGCCCTCCCTTTATTTCTTTCAGTCTTGATCTCTCTTTTTTCCATGTCCCTCGCCTGTTCCTCTGTAACTTCATGTTGAACAGCTTAGCCTACGTTCAATTTGAATAATGTACGAGCCAATTCTTGGCAGGCGACCACGTCCATGTTCCTCCTCTCTCTGTCTCTCCTCAAGCCAGAGCTGAGCTGAGAGTTCACAATCAGTCAAAAGTTCATGTGGGAGAGACTTATAAACAACTCCTCAGAAAAGTAATATCTATCTCCTTCTCACGACCTCTTTCATTGTTTGATTGTGGTTTGTTTTGTCTTTGTTTGTTTCCGATGTCCATTCGTTATTTCTTATTTAAGAAGCCATCAGTGACCAGCGGCAGACTGCAACATAGTCTGAGGATTTGATTTCCTTCAAATCTTACGATGTCAAGAGACTAGCTACAGCATCTCTGTCCGGCTCGAAGCAGAGCTCACCTGGGTTAGGTACACACCCAGTCCCCTGGTGAACAAATCTGTCATTCAAGACAAGTGAGGATTTTCAAATTAAACTGTGCTTTATTTAAAATCAGTCCATAATCAAAAATATAAAATACAAAAATACCAAACTCTAAAAACATGGCCAGAAATCAGATCATCTGCATCTTAATATGCAAACTATAGAAACACATTTCTTAACGCATTACACTCATCCATCAAATATTGACAAGTATTATGCAGGGTGCTGAGCCCTATCTCAATGGAATGTAGATTTTCGGTGTATTTCACGTGTCTTTATTCAACATGTATTGTCACATCCAAAAAAAAAATTCTACAATGTTTTACAGACTCGGATCATTTGTTTATCTGTGTTTGCTTGTGCAAGTTTGTATGCATAGAGATCTGTGCAGTTTCTCTAGGGTTTCTTTGGTCTCCGTTTTGGTCCAGTTTGGTTCAGATAATGTTCTGGTAGCATATCTCCTGATTGTTCCCAGTTTGCTTTGCAGATGAAGCTTCCCTCCTATTGGCCGTGAGCATCCTGAGGATGAAACTGAGACAGGTGGTGTTCACTTCAGGATCTGACGTTGTTGTCCGTATCCTGTCATGCCTGCCTGAGAGGCCCCCTTGTTAGTTCCCATCTGCAGACCGATGACGTTCTTGCCCCCACTCAGCTGTTCCTCGGAGAAATCCCGCTTGTTCTCTTGGGACTTCCTGCACGCACACGCACACACACACACACACACATGAATCCAAAGCTCAGTTTTATGGCATGCCATGTCTGAGTGTGAGGGATTGTTCCAGTTAAGACAAGAGCGGGGGACTCACTTGTGGAACCAGCTGGGGTCGCCGCGGTAATGGCCGTCGTCCCGGGTGACAGCCAGACTACCCAGAGCCATCAGGGTCCTTTGGACTGCAGCCAGGTCCTTCCCTGCAGGCACACAGAGAGAGCCGGACAAGCAGAGAAGCTTAGCGTCACATTGGCACAATGCACACCCAGACACGGCTACAGGACTGGGGAAGGAGACGGAAAGCGAGAATGACTCACCCTCCCAGAGGTCAACGGTTTGGAACATGTCCGTCTTGGTGACCCCGTACTTCTCAGCAGCGTGGAGGAACTGAGAGATCTGTTCCATCTGCTTAAAGGCCATTCCCGAGGGCAGCAACTTCTTGATGGGCTTGTTGTCTCCGTACAGACTGTTGATGAGTGCACTCAGGACCTGCAAGAGAAGAAGACAATCAGTATTTGATTTGCTGTGTGACACACACACTCACACACCAAGCGACCATCAGGTGGACCGACACTCACACATCCGTCCTTCAGCCAGTTCTGGAAGCCGGTCTTCCCTTCCTCTGGCCGGCCCACTTCGGAACCACACTGGGCAACGATCCACTCGTTTAGCCTCTCCTCCAGCTCCGGGTCGTACTTCTTGTCTATCTTGCTTTGCACCTCGCGGCTCAATCCATAGGAGGGACCTTTGTTTGCCATGGCTGGTCTTGAGGAGGAAGAGGGCAAGGGTCACACAGGCAGCATGTATCACAGTGATCGTACACATACTCCAGAGGTTGAGGCACTCATGAACTCTGAGGCTGTTCGTATGTCTCAGCTGCAATGTGACTCTAACTGCTGTCTCTGTATTGTTGAGAGAGGGACATGCACCTAATAGATGGAACAGAACTCCCGTTCAGGTCCAAATTCTATATCCACACCCAGACAACTGGCCCATAGTCAACATAAATAGGCCTGTAATCAGAGTCCCCTGATCCATGTGCTTGTGTGTGTCAGTAGAAACAGAAGAAAATCTACGCACGAGTATTAACAGGCCCATGTGACTACAGTTCCATAAAGTGGACGGACAGTTTAAGTTTGTTCCCTTTTTAATGGAAGTTCATAAGTTCAGGCCTTCAAGCTGCCCACAACTTTAGGGGGGTTATATATTCTACAATGCCAAAGAGAGAACAATAGCAGAGACTCTGATTTCCTCCTGTTATTGCACTTGTCCAGGATACTCGCATGCATCCAGATCGCTACCTACTAAAATGAGTCACTCAGCAGGACCGGTCAGATGAAAAAACCAGAACGACAAGAAGCCAGTGCTTCACCAGGGACAGTGAAGCTGACCCTGAGGTAGCCAGTTAGCGATGCAATATCCTGTTTGTGCTTTCATTTTGTCACTTCCTTCCTCTTGTTGATGTGTGAGGCCACTGCAATACAGCTGCCCCAGGAAGGCAACACAGTTTGGAGGAGCACTGTTGGTAGCAAACTCATGGACACCGGTAAATGACTGTCCAGATGCAAGTAATCATTTGGAAAATAACCACACAACAGCCATAAGTCTCTGTTCTGTGTTGGTATCCTGACTGTAGCACTTTACAGGAAGGTATGTATTTACAAACTAAGAACACGTAGGTACATGTTTCTAAATAACTGGTATGGCAAGTCAAATTGAGAGAGAGGTCTGACAGAACATTATTTAGCTGGTATAGAGGGCATTCTATTCTTAAGCATCCCAGTACCTACCTGTATTTGTGCAGTGAAAGAAAACAGTGTTCTGAGAAAACAGTGAATCCCTGGCAGTAGCAACAACATACACACAATGCACACACTATGACTCCTTGTGGTAGTGTCGAGCGAACCGCTTTTATTTCTGTCCAAACAGAGGAGGTGTTGCAAAATGTGTTTTTGGGACACAGGTCACATGCTTGAAATCGAGATTCTGTGCGTTGATTGATTGTGTGTTAGTTTAAGCGTCTGTTGTCACTATGAAAACATAGTGCTTCCTCATTCTTTATATTGCCTTTTTTAGTTACTGGCTCTAAAACTAAACCAGAACTTCATGTACCAGAGTTCCCCCTCTGCGGCAGTAAGACAGCGGTTCTGTGGGGCTGCAGAAGAAGGCTTGCATTGTTCTGTCTACCAGACAATTTGTCACAATTGGAGGCAAATTGTAACAACGGACATATTGTAACGTCAATTATTATAATTAACATCATAAATTCCCAAATCAGCTCCGGCCAATCAGAGTGTCTGTTCTCAATGTGAGCGTTTGTCTTGGAGGAGTCCTGGCTTGCCCACAGTAGCTCTGCAGACGGACACACATCCTTGCCTGGTTCAAGCCTTATCTTACTTTGAACAGCCTTGAGAGGTTGGGAAGGGAGGGGGGGGGGGGTTGACCTTTGCCCCTAACTTGACTGACCTTTGCCCCTAACTTTGATGTGTCGTAACAGTACTACATGCAAGACTCCAGATGACAATCATCCGTTCTGTAGCCACCGTGACTTGAAACTATAGTTTGAATGTAACCAGTGGTGGTAAGAACAAGCGTTTCCCTATGCTACGTGCAGGTTTTATAGATGTGTTTACTGCACTTCCTTGAAAGGGAGGATGGGGGGGACATAACTTGTAATTGTATTACCATGAGAGGGACAAGAGGGAGGGACTTAAACTTGTTGGATCCTGCCTGGGTTGAGCACTTCTGAGGGTAAGGCCTGCTGCTACAAGCCCTCCATTCTGACAAACTGTTGAGACTCACATCAGCCGTTTGACTTGTCAGGCTGGCTCTCATCACAGTCCACTCACTGATATAATGTGACACTATGACACAGGCAAAGCGGAAGTTTGAGCCCGTTGCAAGTCCACCAACATATACGCAGCGTGAGTGGATGAAACCACGGACGTGTAACAGCTGTGTCAAAAACAGGGTTCACAAAAGCCTTGAAATATACAAAACAGCATGTCCTTCGGAGATATTCTGGAACGTATCCCAAAGGCATGTTTTTCTTAGTTTTTTTCAACGCTCTGAAGCATGTACCCTTATCTTGAACTATAAACATGCCAGAAAAAAAAAGGTCTCCAAATCCGCAGAACATACAGAGTTTCACTCCCCCGGACCCATGGAGGATGCGTACCAGGGTACAAGTTCGCAGTAAACTAAGAGAAACCACATACAGTTTATTACACAACGTTGACCACATGATGACTTGCCTTGTCTCCTGTTCATACATAACACGTTTATCATGGGAAGCACCCTGTAACATTCCATCAGTCTGTCTCCCTGTTTGTGGAGCTGTCGGCCAGAGTAACGGACGGTGCGCTGAGAGCAGAGTGAGGTAAGAAGTGGGATCTGATCTAGCAGGATCAGATAAAGACCAGGATCTGATAGTGACGCCGTGGTCACAGTGAGAGAGAAACAGAGCCTTCGTTCAGACAGAAACCGCGAGGAAAAAAACGGTGATAAATCTGGGTTTATTTCATTTCCCTGAAATGAATGAATTGTGTGCATTCTATGTGCCGCGCAGTGACAGATGAATACGCGCTGGTGTGTTAGGATAGAGAAAGTGGCCGAAAGCGATCGAATGCATTTGATAGGTTGTATCAGGTTCTCTCTTGTTCAGCCCAGCCACATACCTGGACTGCAGAGAAGCACTAAAAGCGCATGCCAGACCAGAACTTACGAGACACCATTTTGGAAATGTTTGATAAACTAGCAGATTGAAATTCGGAATGATTGCTCGACACGGCTAGCGGAGGACAGCGTGACCGTCATGACCAGGTACCTGCAGTATAGGTTAACAGATCAAAGACGAGCGGGGAAACACAATGCATACTTACAGGGTATGGTTGAGTGCTGGCGAAGTTGAGATGAGTGCAGGTGGCTGTAGCTTGGCGTTTCAGTGTGCTGCCCTCCAAATGCTCCCTTCTCACGACAAAGTACAGAGTCTGCTCTCAGGGAGTGGTGGCTGGAAAAGAACAAACACACTACTCTGAAATGACTTCACCACTGTTCAGATTAAGAGAGCGAGAGAGAGAGGAGGAGGAGGAGGAGAGGAAACAAGGGGAGGAAACCATTGCCCTAAAAGGATGTGTCCCTTTTTTTCTTCTCTCTTTTTTTCTATATCTACTGGCTGCTAGTCATCTTGTTTCATTCTCTGACACACCCTTTTCCTCTCTCTCTTTCCCCTGTTTAAATGCGCCTCCTTATTTGGGAGCAGGATTGAGAGAGCGCTTGGTTGGTCAGTTAAAGGAATTCTCCAAATATCTCCCTTTACCACTCAGCTTTGGAGGGGTAAGGAGAGAGGGAGGGGGGAGGGGCTGGGGGGAGGGAGGTGGCTTTTGGGGCTGGCGGGATGGGTGGGGGACTGGTGGGGGGGTTGAAGGAGAGGGACATGCATAATTAGAGATCTAGAGGAATCCCCAGTAGATAGCAGATTGTCTTTTGCCAGTGGAGAAATGTTGGGGTATTTGTGGTCAGGAAAAGTCCTTCAGGGAGAGAAATGTGAAGCAGCCATGGAATGCTGTGCTTATCCCACTGTGAAAGGTAGTCTGAAAACCTGAGAGAGGGAAAAATGGGGCAGGGGCCAATGCTTGTGGGGAACACTTGTTTTCAGTTATTTCAATGTCAGTGCTAAAACTGTCCTGTGATATATAACTTAACTCTTTCCATTTTCAGTGAGCTCGCAAACATGGACACCCCATGCCCCATCCCCATAGTCCTGGTGTAGCAACACTGTGTAGAACCTTCTTCTTCCCGATCATGAAGGACATGTCATTTCCAGGGAGGTCAGTGAGGTAGGCCTATGACCTCAGAGATGACATCATTCTATAGTGTTGGCGATGTGTAAAGTAATAGCTAAGCCATGTGGGTCATCCGAGCATTGCGTCAAAGCGTTGCGCAATGTTTTCTCACTTGCTATTCCATTGGTCTGTGAAGGGAGGGACATGACTGGTTCTAATCACACAGCATTGCATCATTTAGTATGCACATCTTTCAAAGACGCAACGCCGGCATCCTGGGGGACGCGGTGGGTGTAACTTTCATGTTCAGTCTGCAGGGGCGGAGACAGGAAGGGGTGGAGACAGGAAGGGGTGGGGTGATAGGTATCAACTATGTATCAAGCAAAATGAAGGGGGAGAAATGGAGAGAGAGAGAAAGACAGAGGGAGGGAAAAAAAAGTGTGAAAACAACGCTGATGGTTTGAGATAAATCACTCACCCGTGAAAATCAAGTATGGTTGATTAAGTGTGTGTTTACAACGTCTCTCTCTGGAACACATCCCACCTATGAGCGCGGCAGCTGAGAGAAGCATATTTTACGTTAACTGGGGGGGCCGGGATCCAGAAAAGAAGAAGACTCAGAACTTGTGCTCCCGAGCCAACTAGACTACCGTCAAAGCACACCGATGTGAAATTCCACATTGTGGGGATGTAGCACGTGACTCTGTCTCTCAGTAACCTTTAGTTAGAGATTGCAGAGTAAAACGCTGACTGAGCAGTCCGACAGATCCAAAAGGTGTGGTCTGTTTAAGATGAACAGGGAAAATAGTTATGATGATAGTTTGGTGAAGCCATGGCTTGAGGGAGATATTGCTCAAACGTTCTTAATAAATCGTGATTTACTGATGTGTCATAAGTTTTCGCTGTAAAAAAGAAAGAAAGCAAAGGGCTTTTCGAAAACCTTTATTCCCCGCACCCCACAAGAAAACAGTTTCAACTACAGAATACATTTACTTTGATCATGACTGTCTAGGTTCAGCGACCAAATGGATGTGTGCGGCGGTGGAGGCAGGCCTGTGTGTCTCTGAGAACTAGCCCTGGGCCTCAGCTGGGTATAGCCTGTGTGTCTCTGAGAACTAGCCCTGGGCCTCAGCAGGGTACAGCCTGTGTGTCTCTGAGAACTAGCCCTGGGCCTCAGCTGGGTACAGCCAGTGTGTCTCTGAGAACTAGCCCTGGGCCTCAGCAGGATATAGCATGTAGCCAGTGAAGCTGTTCCGGCCTGTGACGTCACCACAAAGCTGCCGTCCTGACATCAGTTCCACGTAAACCTGGCCTCCCCTCTCCAGGGCCAGCAGCACGGTCTGGGTGGCGCTGTCCTCCCAGTCCTCCCTGTTGTCCTCCCACGTGGACGCCACCACCTGGCCGTTCCGCATCAGCTGCACCTGGTAGTACAGTCTGTCGTAGGCGCGTGGCTCTTTGGAGTAGGCCGTGAAGGTGAAGGAATACAGGCCTGCGTGAGGGGCGGTGAACACCCCTGGTGACGCACAGGGACACACCAGTACACTGTCAATACCAGCTGGGAGAACCTGTGTCACGTCGAATGGAGGTGTCAAGTAGAGGGAGGTGAATGGGCTGTTTGTGTGTGTTTGTGTATGTACCTAGGGCAGGGTTGTAGCCGTTGCCATTGTTGAGAGAGATAACGCTGTAGGGTATGGGCTTGTTCTGGTTGAAAGGACCAAAGCACTGGTTGCCTGGGGCTCTGGAAGAACTGAAAGCCACACCCATCCCCTCTGGTAGAAGACAAACACACACACACAGAGTTTCAAAAACAGCAACATTAAAAACAGTATTGGAAACCTATTTTGAGCTTCTGCAGGGTGTCTCTGTCCTTCACCAGTAGCCTGCTGGACACGGTCGTTCAGCTGGAACAGGCTGCTCCACAGGCCTCTGATGCGCTGGAAGACCTGCTCCTCCAGCTTATGGAAGTGCCCCGAGGCACAGCAGCAGCCTCGCTGGCGACTGAAGGCACACTCACAGTCCCAGGAGCCACAGGGCAGGACCCCCTCCAGCCCCCCTGACGCGCCACAGGGGAGGAACACACATGAGAACCTTCTAGATGTGGACGGCCGTCATTCAGACGCAAATTTGCTCCATGAGCTAAAGGTGTTAAGTTGTGCGTAAGGAGAATGATCACAGAGTTAAGATGCACTCTGTCCTACATGTGCAGCTGGCTGAACAGCAGTACCTGCAGCTACCCTCAGAGTTGAGGCCTGGACTCTGAAGTTAAGGCACAGCACCCCCAAGAGGACCAGGTGAGACACTGCAGCTTGCATGTCAGTGTTGGGAATCTGTGTGGAGAAATCCTGGAAACATTCTGGCCTGTTATTCTCTGGGCTTACAGCCAGCAATATATTAATTTAACATCTATAGAGCTGTCTCTACTAATACAAAGTCTTAGTGAGAGATTACATCATTTGTCATTGTAAATATAATCAATAATACGTTTCCTGTAGGTTGTTACCATTCAACTAAGGTTTCCCTTGATGGTTTGATAAATACAATATTTATCATGATGGATTATGCATTTTTTATTCAAACAACTGTTAGATTTTACTCACAGCAACAGCAAACGCTCCTCAGGTCTGGATCCTGCGCTGTGTGAAAGCTCCAATGTGAGCGTTCACACACAGGTCGATATTTGCAGGCTCCCAAACAGACCAGTAGACAGAAGGTGCACCAGACAGGTTAACCCTGAGAGGGACAGGTGGTGTCAAGTCGGCTAGCCCAGGAACACACTGACGTCTTCATGGTCTTCCAGGTGGGTTTTTATTGCAGTTAGACCTAGTTATGCACCAGCACAATTCCTCTACTCCCCTCCCACACGCCCCCCACATCCCAGACACCTGAACCAGGCGTGCTGCTGATCAACCCAGTTTAGATGGACCGTCACGAGAGCTCCAGGTGTGTGTTATTAGGGCAGTGGTGTCAGGTGGACAGGTAGTATTCAGCGGGGTGATTAGAATCGGTGGTGGGTGGTGGGGGGAGGGGTGGCACCTGCTTGCTCCACTGTCCCAAAGCCACAGACCTTCAATAGGGTGGAGATCAAACTGGATACGTGAGAGGCCTGTTTCAGGCTTGTCAGACTGGAGATCAGGGGGATTCCCTCTCCTGTGGTCTGCTCTCCCAGGAGAGAGCAGGCAACTGGGCGTGTATTGACAATGTATATGCCTGCTGAGAGAGAGGGAGAGAGGGAGGGAGGGAGGGAGGGAGGGAGAGGGAGAGGGAGAGGGAGAGGAGAGGGGAGGGAAGGGGAGGGGAGGGGGAAGGGAGGGAGGGAGGGAGGGAGAGAAAGAGAAAAAAAGGGAGAGAGAGAGTTCAGTGCATGCATCACTTTAATTTCCTCCAGTTTGGAGTGGCTTTGTGTCATGGGCAAAAGTGAAGCGATTTCCAAACACGAAGCTGGTATCCAGGGAGAGCTGATGGCCACTGACTGCAGCCAGCGTGTCACAGTCAGAGGAATCCTGACCCCACCCTTCCCCAGAGAATCCTACAGTTCACTACTCTCCTTTCCATGGCTTCCTACAGAAAACTCACAGAGACCATATCTCAACTATCTCACGCTCATGTAACACAACACCCTCATAAACAACTGCAGTGATGAGCTGGCTGAAGCGATGTGTGTGAGACGTTTATAAGGATGTTCTGGCCTGGCAGATAAAGACTCCATAGAACAGGAGCTATTCTTCTCCTTGGCTCCACCAGGGATATCATTAGTCTTCCTTTACAAGGTGTGACACGTACAGTAGACACTGTAGGCCTGTCCAGAGCACCTGGTGTTTGATGTGGTTCAGATTACAGGTCATGTGATTACTATTAGATTTACGGATATTAATACAATGTATAAAGAGGCTTATAAGCCTGTGGTGTCTTGTGAGTTCAGTAAAGTTTGTTCTGAAAGTGTTCTCATTGTAGAAGTGAAACTGTGATCACAGTTGAGGAATCAATCCTTTTTTTAATCACTCAGGGAAACAATCACTTTCTTATGTTTAACTGTTCAGTTGCTTGCTTAAAAAAAGGTTAGAAGTGTGTGACAGTACAGATGACTAGTAACGAAGAGCAAACACTGTATTCATTCTTATTTATTTAAATGTTTACGTACAATCTTCAGATCTCCATACGACAGGAAGACAGAGAAGTGTTTAATACAAAACAGTCAGTGATAACAGAGAACATTCCGGGAGGAGACACTGGAGGACTGTCCGGAGAACTCTCTATTCTCAAGTACCATCCATGAACTCCATTGTGTTCAGAGGAGGGAGGTGGAGAGAAGAGCCTTCGTCCACTGTACATTCTCCCTCTATTTGGTGACAACAAGCCAAGCGCTAACCATGCAGCCTGTTGATGTTGTGGTTCATCGCATTTCCACAGCTTTCTAGTCACTAAACCAAGGGCGTCCTCGGAGAGGGCAGTGTATGGAAGCCATGCATGATACCAGGAGATCTGTGTTAGTTAGCAAGCTGAATATTAAGGCACAATGTGTGGTGGAGTAGTACAGGAACTGAAAACTCTGGTTTCCGGAGAAGCACTGGGATAGGCTGGGGCAGGGGAAGAGAGGGGGAGGGGAGCAGGGGAAGAGAGGGGGAGGGGAGCAGGGGGTAGGGGAAGAGAAGGGAAGGGGGCAGGGGGGCATGGCAGTAGTGCAGGTATAGTAACTCAAATTATATTAAGTCAAGTCATTGACTTTGACCTTGGTGGACAAATACTTGGTCGCTATCAATGTCTGAACCCCAGCACTCTTACAACATCTTGTAAGCATATGCATTATAATGTAGTTGCTGAACATATTCTATTCTGTGCAGTGTAAACGCAGCTCTAACAGACTGTACAGTGGGGATGGGCTTCTGCTCGGTCCTAGGCCTCCTTGACCTTGTCCTCATAGCTGCCTTGGCCCTTGTATGCACCCACATAGCCACTGCTGTCAGGGACCTCCTCTCGCCCAGCCTTGCCCCTCCCCTTGCCCGTCTCATCGAAGCGCTCCTTGTGCGACCCCGTGAACTTGGTGGTGTCTGTCAGTCTGTCCACCGCGGCCGCCTTCGCCACTTTCTGAGAACAGAGAGACAGATGCGTGAGACAGGGAGGGCAGACGGACAGGGGAGCGGCGTGCGAGAGTGCGTTGGCTGTCAGACACCCACAGTGACGCCGGCGTTAGCGGGCTCCTTGCCAGCGATGAGGCCGTACAGCTGCTGCAGTGCCTCCTCCTGGCCCTTCCCTTTAAAGCGCTTCGGGGCCAACTCCACCAGAGCCTGGGTGAACTGCTCGAACGTGATGACCCGAGCTGTCTTGGCCCTGCCACAAACACACACGTCACCGAGGACTGATGTGACTGTACTAAAAGCTGACGTCTAAATCGAATACAGAAAGACTGTGTGCAGTTGCTCACTTTACTTTACTGAAGACGATATCCACATCGGTAGCGGTGACGTTCTTGCCATCGATGATGCGACAGTCCTTGCAGAGTTTGACAAAGTTTTTCCCATTGATCTCCTTCCCTGTGGCCTTGGTGTCTCCGTGGACAGCAAACTTCTTGAATGAGGTCTCCACCTCTGCCACTGTTACTGAGCCCTCTGCCATACTGGAAAACACATACATTCACATCTGAGAACAGTTTTCCTAGGGAGAATAACATGGGCCATTCAGAGAACAATCAAGAAAATGGAAGGTCTATTAGGACGTGTTTGGTAATGAAGGTTTCCAGCACCGTGATCTCCTGGCAGCAAACACACACATCATAATGACTCCATTAGCAGGATTGGTACTTTGTCTTGTCAAGAAATAGCTGCTGTGCGCTTCTCACCACAGAAAAACATGGACACACCCACATTCACCCCCCGCTCCAACCCTAACACACACTTCCAGCCCAACACACATACTCCATCTTAACCATATCCCAACACACCCTCCCATCCTCTCCTATTCATCCATCACAAAGCATTACGGCCGGTCCAGCTTCTCTCTGAAAGCCACTTGATTCAATAAGGGTACGTGATGGAGCCTTGACTGGAAAACAGCTGGTTGGTTAGAAAGATTTGAACAAACATTGAAAACCTCTGAACCACGCTGAATGTCTTAATGCTCACTCCCATTTTCATTCAAATATAAAAACAACTTTATCCTGAATCCTAAATTCACGATTGCCAACAAATGGAAAGTAGATCTTTAGTGTAGTGACAGATTTTCTTTCTTATCTAACTGAAAGGAAACACATTTATATTCTAATACATACATAGTTGAATCTTTTTCAGTATTTGTTTACATCAAGAAGGAGAACCAAACCTGTAAAACCTGATATCTTTCAGTGTTTACTTCATTTGGTCCTCTACACTGCTGTGGACATGAGATGATATGTACCTGTTAGGTGTTGGAATGCTGAGTGATGATGCCGAAGGGAGCCCTGTGTGGATGCTGTATCCTCCTCTCTGCTCAGCCCCTGCCACTCACTGTCCTGCACAATGAGGAGAGAGCGATGGAGGGAGGGAGAGAGAGAGAGAAGGATGGAGGGCGGATAGGGAGGCAGAGTACCGACAAGCACAAGCTATGACATCATGTGCCCCCTCTCCCTGCAGCGCACGCGCACTCGTTCATCGCTCCCCTCCCCTCCTCTCTCCCCCCTCCCCCCTTTTCCTCCTCGCTCCCTCCCCTCTCCATCCTCCATGGTTTAGGCCACAGCTGTGCGGGCCACACCCTGCTCTGTCTGTCTGTTGCTCCCAAGATACAACAGGCCCTTTGTCAGGATGAAGATGAGAAACAGCCCATCCAGTGGAGTGTACATTCTACACGAACACTTCATAGTTTACATGACATCCCTGCCCTATCTCTCAAAAACAACTGAAAATAACCCATGTGAGATCCAGTCACAGAATATATAGTCATTTAATTAATAGCATTCTACAATAGGAAAAGCTCATATACTATTATAGAGATAAATTATCTTAAATCAACTCCCCTCCTCGACTCAAATGAGCTCTAGTGGTTGAAAGGAAAATTGTAGTTGTGCTGTCGACAAACTCAGTTTGTAGTTCTTTGCTTGTCCTTGGGGCTCACCTTGTTCTAACCTTGTTTTTTCAGGATGTGTTTATCCAGTTCTGTCCCATGGGTGTCGTGTGGTAGGTGTAGCTGTTTAGCCATCAGCAGCCACCATGAAACATGATGTTTTGTCATTACCACTGTCTGTACATGTATATATACATAAGCTATATTTTTTCAGCAAAATGCGGAAACGTCACACATTCGCAGTTCTTAATTTTTGTTTGTGACTACATTTGTAAAACTTCACAACAATATAACGTACAATCTGTCAAGATATTGGTCCCAGTTAATGTGTGAAAATGTTCTTTCTGTCATGGTCACAGTCAATAACAAGTTTCATGCAGGTGCTGAAATGCTTGGGTGTGTGGGAACACCTGAGTGTCTGTTTATAGGAAAACAAACCCTTAATGCTATAAGTAGTCACTGCTGAGGCTTGTAGGGCTGGTTTCCTCCTCAGCCTTCCCTGCTTCACGTGTTGTTGGTCTCCAGCTTTGCTCCAGCGCCGTCCCTAGCAGCACCATGGCAGAACCCACCTTCCCCCTGCCCCCGGACGCCTACGCCTGCCCTCTCTGCATGGACGTGCTGCGTGACCCTGTCACCATCCCCTGCGGAGACACCTACTGTCTGGAGTGCATCAAGATCTACTGGGACCAGTGTGACCATGTGGGAGTGTACAGCTGCCCCCAGTGCCGGGCCACCTTCACCCCGCGGCCCGTGCTGAGACGCAACGTCCCCAACGTCACCCAGGAGCGGAGGCATCTTCCGGAGCTCACGGCCTTCCCCTACCTCCAGAGGGAGTCTCTGTGTGACTTCTGCGTGGGCAGGCGCAGCAAGGCGGTCAAGTCCTGCCTCATGTGCCTGGCCTACTACTGCGAGACGCACATCAAGCCCCACTACGAGTCGGCCACCTTCAAGAGGCACAAGTTGGTGGATGAAACAGGCCACCTGGACAGGAAGATCTGCCCTCAGCATGAGAAGGGGCTGGAGCTGTTCTGCCGCTCGGACCAGATGTGCATCTGTGTGCTGTGCACGGTCAGAGAGCACCGGGGCCACAACATCATCTCAGCGGAGGAGGAGCGAGCAGACAAACAGGCAGGTCGTCCGTCAAAACTCATGGTCATCTGCGATGCCGTGGCTTTGCACCGAATTCATCCTCAGAAAGTTGTTTTCAAAAACTATTTTCCTTACAATACCCTTGTCCTTTTCTGACAGAAATCCCTGGTTGGGACTCAGACCGAAGTCCAGCACATTATCCAGGAGAGGCTGAAGGAGCTGCAGGAGCTAAGGCATAATGTGGATGTTCTTAAGGTATGGTCTCCCTCACACACATTACATACAAGCAGCAGCAAGACAACTTGTGCTTCCCCACAAGCTTGTGTCCTCTGCTGTCCAGAGCGCTGGTCAGAGAGCCCAGATCGACAGCGATAAGACATTCAACGAGATGCAGCAGGCGGTGGAGCGGTGGCACGCAGAGGTCAACCAGCTGATCAAGGCCAACATGCAGGCGGCCATGTCTCAGGCTGAGGGCTACGTGGAGCGTCTGGAGCAGGAGATCATGGAACTGCAGCGCAGAGACGCCGAGCTGCGGCAGATCCTGGAGACAGAAGACAACATCCACTTCCTGCAGGTAGGGGAGTCCCAGGACGCAGGGAACAAGGGACCACTCACCCGGAGATTCACATGACGACGAAATGCTACGTGCGCTCCATGACTGTGTCTATGTTGTGTAGAATTTCCCTACGCTGTGCGTACCTCCAGAGCCCATGGTGCCAAAGGTTCTGATCAACCCCCAGTTCTCCTTTGGTGAGATGGCCAAGACAGCCACAGATATGAAGGAGCATCTAGATGACATATGTAAGAAGGAACTCAGCAAGATCTCTAAGACAGGTGAGTTAGAGAGGAAAACATGCTGTTTTGGTGTCACGTTGGCATAGAACGCTTTTATGATCAATCGTTTTGGATTTTCAGTAAATGAAACCCCGGTGTACATTCTTCTACCACGAAATGGAGAAAAACTAATCAAAAGTAGGCGCTCATTTCATACGACTATTTGTGAGATGAATCAGTTAACCATAACAGCCCAGTAATGGATGGAATTGACTTTTTAATTCAAAGCAGCTCCCTCCAGAGTCGACTACACAGAGCCCAAAAAGAGAGCCGACTTCTTGAAATGTGAGTAGTCTGTCCCCTTCCTTTACATCCATGCAAACATCAGCTATAAAGAGGCATCCGAACACCGTCGATCGTTTTTCCCCCAGATGCTTGTCGTCTGACCTTTGACCCAAACACGGCATACAAAGAGTTGGTCCTGACTGAGGGGAACCTCCGAGTGACGCGTAAAAAGACGGTCCAGTTCTACCCCGACCACCCTGAGCGCTTCGACGGCTTCTCCCAGGTGATGTGTAGGGAGGCTCTGGGAGGATTCAGGTACTACTGGGAGGCAGAGTGGGGGGGAGAGTTCTCCATCGGGGTGGCCTACAAGAGCATCAGCCGCAAGGGCAAGAACTCAAACAGTCTGCTGGGCTACAACGACAAGTCCTGGAGTCTGCTCTGCTCTGACTCGGGATATTCTGCCTGGCACAACAAAATGGACAAAGACCTACCGGGTGGCCCGAGGGCCACGAGAATCGGCGTGTTTCTGGACTACGCTGCCAGAACTGTAGCCTTCTACGCAGTGTCAGACACCATGGAGCTCATTCACAAGTTTCAGGGCCAGTTCACTGAAGCTCTTTATGCAGGGTTTGGTGTGGGATCCTCAGTGTCTCTCTGCCAGCTCAAAGACAACAAGCTCCCTTACTGAGGTCAAGAAAACTGCACAGACTGGCACCTGTAAAAAGGGTGTAATGGTCTACAGAGGATTCAATGTGACATGAATCAGAAATGTACAATACTTGAAGATTTGATCATATATTACTAAGAATAAGATTGAAATGTTTGTTCACCCATCACAAAACATTATTTTACTTGGAACCATGGAAGAACAATGTAAATGTAAATATCTAATAAAGGAATAACCATAGAAAATGGTATTTGTGTACATAATTACCCACTACCCCATTCTCTTACAAGCGCATGTTTGAATAATCTAATGACTATAGTTATTGATAGCATGATTACAAAATTAACTAACCATCAACATGAACCACATGTAATATGGAAGTTTGTGCGCACACACACACACACACACACAGAACATGTACAAACTGCGTCAAATGAAAACACACACGGATTTGAGCTTTTCCACTACAAATCTGCCTGTGTAGCAGAGACCAATATTTACACAATACAGAGAGGCTAAAACACACATCTTTTGTTTTGTTCATTGTCCTGACAACCTGCTGAGAGAGCAGGTGGATGCTAGGGCGTGTGCCTACAGTGGGCCATCTGATGTCTCTTCATGGTGTCTTTGAGTTTGAAGGTCTGTCCACAGTAGTCGCAATGAAAAGGTCTCTCCCTGGAGTGGATGCGAGTGTGCTTGTTCAGAGTCCGGCGGTGACAGAAGGCTTTCCCGCACAAGTCGCACACAAAAGGCCTCTCCCCGGTGTGAATGTTCCTGTGCTCCTGCAAGCTTCTCTGCTGGGTGAAGCAGCAGCCGCAGTCTGGGCACTGGTGAGAGGGCAGGGTTAGGTGAGAGTTCAGGATGGGTGAGGGGACTCGGGGGGGAGTCTTCCACGTCTGCGGCCGCTCCAGAGGATTGTCCGAGAACGGCCCTGGGTACCCTGCAGAGAGATGAGACTGAGGGTCCATCATAGAGGCATTAACACCCCGACGGCGAGCTGTCAACGGACTGTCCTTGACGCACTGATAATACAGGTCCCGGACCAGGCCAGAGGGTGACTGTGGAGAGGCCTGGCTGGAGGTGGTGGGCAGGGTGAGAGAACAGCATCCGGGAGGGAGGACACAGTCTGATCCAGACATGCTGCCTACAGACATGTGGAAGCCTTCTGCTGAGCCCCTCCCCTGAGCCCACGCACTCTCCTGCTGGAAGTCAGCGTCCTCCACCTCCTGCTTGCACACGAAGGGGACCACTTCCTGTGGGGAACTCTGGCTGTCCTCCTTCTCCAGACTGGGGGCCTCCAGCTCTGAGACCTCCTGGCTTAGCTGGCCACACTCCAGCTTGACAGTCTCCATTTGACTGTCAAAAGATTCCGTAGAAGCATCAGGCTGATCGTCGACTACCTGCGTTGGTTTGTCGATCCTGTAAAACAGAAGATACAGAAACCTTCAATTAAAAATCTATAACTGGAAACCTTCCTGGACTCTGATGGTACATACGAACAATGACCAACGCCTACATTCACGTTGAGTCACTCGACATAGTCATTTCTGTAAGACGTACCCTTGCGGCAGGATGTTGGGGGAGCCGTGCTCCGAGTCGGTCTGCGTGTCCGTAGAGCCAACGTTCAGGGAGTCTCCGCACCCAATCCAGCGCTCCGCCAAACTGATGGCCTCCTCCATGTCCCTGGGGTGCTGCCTCTGCACCCACACTGCTGCTTCACGAGGCAGGAGGGATAAGAACTGCTCCATGGCCACGCACTGCTCCACCTGGGCAGCGCTCCTAAGGTCAGGCCTCAGCCAGCGCTTGGCAGCGGAGTCTAGCTTCAGGCCCAGCTCTCTGACCCCCGTATGTGGATCGTACTTCAGAGACAGGAAGTCCCGTCGGCCCTGGTCTTCTACAGGTAAGGGCTGAGCTTCAGAATGAAGTGTCCTTTGAGATCCAGTAAAATTGGATTTGATGTGAACCTCAGCTTGGAGTAACTCAGCCAACCTTGTGCACCATTCTGCCGACTCTTTTTCCTCCATTGCGGTCATCTTGGGTGTGCCTTCCTTGTTAGTGTCCTGAGAAGAAGGGATGTTGCTTCTTCTTGATAAACCATCTTTTATAACCTGCCTGAGGACCTTGGCTTGGATCTCTCCCTGTTTAGTGAGAGCCTGCAGTTGCAATTTATGCACATCAAGCAAGGACACTAGAAATTCTGTAACATCCACAGAGACCATTGCTGTGAGTTGCTGAGTTACACAGTTAATGTAGTAGCTAGCTACGTGTTCTTGCTTACAGCAGCATCCCAAAACGAACAATAATATGAATTATGAACAATTTGTTAATACAATTGGCTTTAACGTTAAACAAAAAGTAGATTTAAAAGAGAAGACTACACGCAACCTCGTATACACAGCTAATAACATCGACTAGCTACAACATTTAGCTAATAACATCAACTAGCTCGGCACCACTGTACAGGCAGCCATTAACGTTCTCAACCTTGCAACTGGCTAACGCAGAGGGACATAAAAGCACTAACGCCAAGGTAGAAATGGTACATAGCAAGGTCCGAAATTAGTGGCAGTTATAAAATACCGTCAAAACGAAAATTCCAAGCTAAAGATTTAGCTAACTGGCTAATACAAGGATGGTGAACGCATCAAAGGGAACACGGAACTGTTTAACCTTCGAGTAGCACACGGGGAATGTTTACAAGGTTGCCCCAAACGAATTGTGTCACTTCCATGTCACCCTCTCGAAAGGTGATGAAAAAAGGAATTAATCAAAGTTCGTACAGAATTTTGGTGAGACGATATTAAAATGTCTCTAGTTATGTTGACTGCGCTGTGCCATTTCCTCAAATATTACAAAGAAAAAATAAGGGAAAGTGAAGCAATCTTTGGCACTAACGTTTGTTCATTGCTTGTACTCCTTCAACTGTGTGAGTTTTCAGATGCCTCTTTAACGTATCGTTAAGTTTGAATGTTACTCCACAGTGGGCACAGAGGAAAGGCCTGTCTTGCGAATGAAGCACAATGTGTTTCTTGAGAGTTCGGCTGTGATGAAAGCCCATTCCGCACACTGTACAGCAGAAAGGCCTGGCTCCGGTATGGATGTTGAGGTGCTGCAGAAGACCGTGCTCCTGAGCAAACGTTTTGCCACAGTAGTGACAACTGTGGGGCCGCTCACCCGTATGGGTCCTCAGGTGACTTTTCAGATTAAAACTGTCCCGGAAATTCTTCCCACACTCGGGGCAGCGATGGGTCTTGGCGTGACTCCTCCGATGCTGGGTCAGGTCCTTCTGGGACTCAAATCTCTGATCACAGTCAAGGCAGCAAAACGATTTCGAAGCTCTGCCGCTGTATCTTTGCGAAGGGTGAGCCCTTCCGTAGCTGCTGCCGCCGTCTAGACGTGGCTGCTTGCCGCTCTGCAGATAAGAGGGCGTCAGAGACACGGCCTCCCCCTCCTCGCACGCAGAGACGTCTGTCTTGGTCACGTCGGATGGAGGCACCATGTTTGTCATGTTTCTCAGCTGAAACCTCTCCATGTTGGCAGCGTTCTCATCAGCTCCTAATGCGTGTCCTCCCTCACAGTACAACCTGCTGCTGTCTATCCCCGTCCCACTGTCGTACGCTACTAAAAAGTCCTCTACTTCCTCCTTTATAATACTGCCCTCCTCAAGAACCACCTGGTCTCTTCCTTCCAGCCCCTCAAAAAGTAGATGATTTGCATCGCTGAAACGTACAAACAAACACATGGGTTTATTGTTAATGTACCAAAACAAGCAGCGCGACTTCGAATATGTCACAGATCAGGGTTCAAGCGTCAGTCTGCCTTACCTTTGTTCCTGTTCCTTGACTGGCTGGTTGGCAGGATATCCCACGGTGTGAGTGTGGCTGTCCGTCACCCTGCTCTCTTCCTGTGTCAGGGCGTGCATGTACTCCTCAGCCATGGACACTGCGTGCTCCATGTCCTGAGGGCACTGTTTAAGCACATGGGCTCCAACATCGTCAGGCAAGAGTGAGACAAACCTTTGCAGGGTGACACGCTTGACCACTTCCATGGCAGTTCTCCTTTCAGGCCGAAGCCAGCGCTGGGCCGCGCACTCCAGCCCCTGTCCAAGCTGTCTCGGTCCCTTCTGGGGGTCAAACCTCACAGAGCTGAAGTCTTGCTGCTTCTGGATGTCTGCCTCCCTGGCATGGTCCAACAAACCAGCCTTCAGCATCTCATAGTCGGGTTCCTCGGCCCTGAGGCTCTCCTCACCCAGGACACCTGCTAGTCTACATCTGATGTTAGATAGCTTGCCCTTTTTGAGGACTTCCTTCAGAAGAATTAGGTGAGCCTCTGCATCCTCAATGACATCCTTATTGGACTGAGTCCTGCTGTTAACGTCCTCCTGCTCTAAGAGTTGAGCCAGAATCTCAGCCTGAATCTCCCCTTGTAGGGCTAAGGTCTGCTGCTGCTGACGATGCGCTGCTATGAGAGAGGTAAACAACCTGACCACATCCATGCTTCCTCTCTGGTACAACACGGTTAAGAACAAATTCTTGGTGCAGGTAATTGTTGAGCGAATTCGCAACCTACCAACTCTGCGAAGTGAGCAAAAATACTGACAGCTATCTATTCTTTCTCAATTTCGAGCATTTCAGATATGGGTCAATACTGTGTCCAAAAACCATAATGTGTATTTAGAACTCAACTTATTATTAGACTAGATTGTAAACTACATGAGAACGTCTACTCTGTCGAGATGCCTTATTTCTTGAATAGAAAAAACATAACGTGTAATATCATCAGAGGTAGCTACATCATGCACAATACATAGCTGCTGTTAGGCTAATACGCTTATCGCTAGAACTTTGCTGTGCATCGTAACTGTGATTTATTATTTCGAGGACCAAGCTAACGTAACACTCACACTTGGCGACAGGATACTGCTTTTGTTGTCAATAAGACGAACGTATTGATAAACCAGCTGCTACTATTACTTGATAGCTGATATTTCCGAGGGGAATCATTTAATTGTAACAACCAGAAAATAGACGGGACAACCATGCGCACGTCTGACGGTCCCCGAGAAGGAGAATGATTTCTCCTTCCATATGAATTCTCGGAATCCACACAACCACTTTTATCTATCAAATCAAAGGCATATTGAGATGATTAATCTGGCGGGTGTCATCAATGTGATCGGCTGGATTTCCAGCAAGAAGATGTGCTTGGATGACTTATCAAATATGCCCTTTTTAATCGACTGTATTTATTATACAGTTCCAATTACATCAACCATATAGACGGCATGCTCATAACATTGTTAATATACATCAGATTTAGTCTTCGGGTGTCCCTGGGGCACATCGTTTCCACTCAAGCATGGTGGTTTTCTTTCCACTTTGGTACTTTTCTTGCCATAATGTCAGCAGTTTGACCCCACAGAAATCTCTCATAAGTCTCGTTCCAAGATAGTACATCAACCCTCTTCGTGTCACACAAGCCCTTGGCATGCCACATCAACATTTAAATCCTTCTTTCACCCAATCAGCACAATTTTGATCCCAAACCCTTCCTCCCATCTTCAGTCACCGTCCCTTCAGTGTCTTTTTAAAAGTCACCAGAACACCTCTAGTCATACAAAGGAAGGAAAAACAAGCCCCAGAAAATCAAGGAGGCAATAAAAATAACATGATCCCATCAGCGACACATAAACAGTAGGAACAAAAACAAAACAAAAAAACAAATATCAGCTCATTCTTTTTAACTTGTATCTTACAGAATAAGTTAAACTGAACTATATAAATAACTTCCTATTACAAATGTTTTTAAAACCTAGTATAAGACTGTGAGTTTGTCAAGTGGTGTCAGAGGTTGTTGGAAAAGGTCCTTATTCCAAACTGGCTCCAGCTTACTTTAGCTAAACTATGATTCAGACCTGGAAAGAAACCGCAGCACGTTTGCTGCATTACACAAGGTTGCAGAGTTTCAACAAAAAGACTGAGCTAATGACTCACTGGTGACGATAGCGACGGTTACAGTTTTATAGAGCACATCTGAAGCCATTCCTATCATCCTACTATCGACACTGAAACCTTCATGTCAGACTATAATACACTTTTCCACAGAGGGAGACTCAATCTCCATAGTAATAGTATGATCCATTAAACTGAATGAATTTGTTCTTGGTTGAGTGGCGGACGTGGGTTCATTTCCCTCACTTATTGTATATACAAATTACAGGCACGTACACAAACCACACACGAATGCACAATAGCACAACTATCAGAGGCCCGACAGCAGTGCCTTGACCTAATGCAGCCCAGTGTCCACGTTAATGCTGATGTTCACGGTTAGTGTACTCGCTGACCATTGATGATGACGTCGTCAAATTCCTCCTGAGAAAGACATAAGCGCAGAGGTCAGAATTGAGTGTTGTCCGGTTGAAAGCACAGGTGATGTCTGGAATGCTGACCAGAACATTTGAGAGCCAACTACAGGGCTCCAAACATCCTCTCCATGGGAGTCTATTCTCACCTCTTCGCTCTCTTTCTCCTCCTCTTCCTCTTCCTCCTCCTCCTCCTGTTGTGTCTCGGAGGCTCCTCTGGCCTTCAGAAGGGCTTGCACCTCCTTGTTGGGCCTGTGCAGAGCACAGTACAGGGCTGTGTGGCCTGCGTAGGAGGGCTGCTCCACGCTGGCTCCACCCTGCAGCAGGAGCTGCACCACCCGGGTACTCTGGGACTCCACCGCCCAGTGTAATGGGGAACGCCCGGAGCTCAGGTCCTGGACGCACACAGACACACACAAGGTTGAACATCCTAGGCAAATGAGGTGACGTTTAGTGAAGGAGTGAAGGGCAAGCACGTTTGAACTTGTCCTGTCTACAGCTACGCCTGCCAGAAACTGTGCTCACCCTCTGGTTAACATCTGCTCCTGCTTCAATCAGCATCCCAATGATGTCCTCTCTGCCCCTTTGAACTGCCAAATGGAGAGCACTCACGCCTAGAAGAATGGATGAAATAGGAGAAAACAAATAGAGACACAGGGTCGAAAAAATCAATAATTGACAAAGTGAACCTTAAGGATGAGGTGGGATGGAGGAAGACATCTCCCCACTGCTGCATGTCTGGAGCTACACAGTACCTGAGTAGTTGGTGACATGTAGGTAGTCAGCGCTCTGGCAGTTGGAGGTGATCTCTCGGACACAGTCGTACCTCAGCTCCCTGACAGCCAGGTGTAGTGGGGTGTTTCCTCCCCTCTCCTGGAGCTCTGCGCTGGCCCCACCCCACAATAGACCCCTCACACACTGGGGCTGGTCCACGATCACTGCCAGGTGGAGTGCCGTCTGTCGAACAGAGAAAAATGGTAGGAAAATGCAGTCGCATTACAATGATAAGTTACCATTGACGTGGTCACATGGCACTGAGTCACCTCACGGTGCTCCAGTGCTCTACCTTAGCTCACCTGGCCCAAATGATTCTGAACGTCCAGGTAAGAGACCCAGCTTTGGTCTAATGCTATTATCCCCAGTAAGTACTGCACAAAAGCCCAGTGCTCATGAATAAATGCCAGATGAAGAGCCCTGTAAGAAACAGTGGAGGGTTAATACAGACTAAGGCGTTGGCATAACTGTAAAGACGTGACAAAATAGAACATGTGCCTGACACTCACGTGTCTCCGTCTTCAGAAACAAAGTTCAGTGTATTGAAAATGTCCTCTCTCCTCCGTCGTTCCTCCTCCGGGTTTGTTGCACCTTGTCTCCCAGTATTAGCGTCATCCCCAGAATCAATGATAACAGGTTCACTCAAGTGCATGGTCCCAAGCTCCTGCGATATGTGCCCCATGGTCTCATCTGTGATTGAGTCCCCAATAGCTGAGTCCAGCCTCTCACCGCCCCCCATCGAGCTACAGTCCATGGAGCGCTTGTCAGAGTCATCGTGCGATGTATGGGACCTTGGCACCCAAGATTGTGATACCTCAGTGTTGAACGAGTCATCCAGACTAAGCGCTGGTCCACTGAGGCAATCTAGCCCACTGTCGCACCAGTCCTCGGACACCGAATCCAGAATTTCGTGTTTGTCGACCCCGAAACCATGATCAGGCCGCAAAGACTCTTTTCCAGAATTGAGCGGAGGCTGTATGCCTGCCATTGCCGATAATAAGTTAGCAAGCGTTTAAAAACTCATCTGCTCCAAATGTGATCACCTTATTCTATCCTTATCAACCGGAAAACTATTTACACTGTCAAGCTAGCTAGCTAGTCGATGTTAGCTTGCTATCAGTAGTTGGCTAGCCGAGAGTAGCTAGCCAGAAAGGGAACCACTTAATAAAACAGAGCTTTGTGCTGCAACTAGATAGCAACTGATCTAATCAAGATTAATCTTAATTAGGGCTTTTCACTGTAATATAACTTTGTTTCCGCCTTGAGTTGTTTATAGTTCTCGGCACCCTCTACTGAAGGAGTTCTGCTGGGGAATTCCCAAGCTTCCAGTCTGATGTTGGCTGGCTAGCTAGCTAGCTAGACTGATGAAAATACACTGAAAGTAAGCAGTCTGCGCATGTGTAGGGAAAACGTTTCAACTCTACAGATTCGCCACTTAATGTTTTACACTTGTCTCTACCACTTGCATGCATCGTTGTATACGTTTGGTTTGAAATTGTATTTAAGTCATAGGTATTTTATTTTCTCCCTCAAAAACAGTACAAATAATTTCAGGACACAGCACAATATATTCGGAATTCCAGGTGATGGAAGAGACAGATATTGTAGATCGCCTACAGCCACAGGATGGCATCAAAGATCCAGTCAAGTTCATTTCACGCCAAGCACCTTTTTCAGGTAGCCTACTATATGGATCGTAGGCCTAACATTAAAACATCCTAATGGCAGACTATAGTCTCAAATAGTGAAAATTCAAATAAACATGGTTGGCATTAATAGATTATAGCATCCTATATCCGTTTTAAGTAAATTGATACAACCCAATTGAATGAAATGACGAGAGAATGATGTAAGAATGAAGAATGCAGGGTTTTTTGAAGGTCAGTCTAAGCGATGGTAAGAGTAATGAAAGACTTCATTAGTGAAAAACGAACTGTAAAGGTCACCTCCCCAGTGCCTTTCTCTCACCCATGGAGATATCTCCCCTACTATGGATGGATGGCTGGAAGAATGCTGTCAGGGCCCGCTAAGGAATGGAATTAGCTTCACACTAGCCTTACAATATTGATTGGTGGATGTGCATACAGGGGGGATGGGAACACAGGCTGAACAGGCTTGATGAAAAAAGAAAAACAGTATGATAATCAGGTGGCAGCTATGGGCAGGCAGCAGGCAAGCGAGCGGTGGTGAGGGTCTACTGTGTAGTGGTGCCAGAGATGTGCTGCAGAGGAACATACGGAGAATTAGCAAGGGAGCTGAGCTCAGCCGTAGCACCAGCATCCTGAGAAGACTGCTGCCCCAGTGGACAGCCCATGATCTGGCAACAGAGGGAGGAGGGGAGTGGGAGAGAGCAGGGAGGAAAGGGGGGGGGGAGCAGGGAGGAGAGGGGGGAGAGCAGGGAGGAGAGAAGGAGAGCAGGAGGGAGAGGGGACAGCAGGGAGGAGAGGGGGAGAGCAGGGGGAGAGCAGGGAGGAGAGGGAGAGAGCAGGGAGGAGAGAGAGAGCACCCTTTTCACGGCATGTGTGAGAAGTGCTGCTCTGTGCTCTTCTGTGGACATCCTTCAACGGTGGCAGCTTCACAGAGAAGCCTTCCCCCTTCCGTACCCCCTCTCATCATGTGACCCCTAACCCACTCTCTCAGATCACTGGTGGGTGAAGGCTGAAGCTCCGTCAGCCCAACCATAACAAGATGCTGGGATCACTGTGTTTGAATCACAGCACTTTGACGTGCACCTGTGTTTGCAGTCATCTGCGTTTACCTTTGATGGTGAGAGTACGAACATGATGCTAACTCTCAGTCATGCTGTCTTCCCCTCAGGGAATATTCTTGCCACAGTAAGGAGATGAAATTCTACCAGTGGGCTCATCCGCTGAAATCTGAAATGATGTTTGCAGATGGATACCAGACAGTTTGACCTGGGTGTGTTTGTGCGTGCGTCCATATTCTCAAACTAGGTGTGACATGTTGAAGATTTTCTTTTTGTGAACCTGAACTAACTGCGTTTTTGTCTTGTGTTTAATCTGGACGCTAGCAGACTGGAAACAGCTCAACAGATGTGCCGTGAACTAGAGGATAAGAGAGTCGAAACAGCACCTTATGTCTGGAGTCTTCCAACTGTAACTTTGTTTTAGGTGTCAGTTGACGGGCTCAGTGTTGATTCCAGTGTTTGAACACATTTTCATTCAGTCCGTGCCAAGTACGATTAGTATAAATCAACACCTCATCCAAATAAAGTGCAAAGTTTTTGATTCTGAGATTCACTATGTTGCAGCAGAAGTGTTTTCTCATTGAAAACCCTGCTGTGTGCATCTTATCATCTGTGTGAGTCTGTGTAGGAGTCCTATTGGATATCTGTGAGCGTAGCAGTAGTTGGACTCTTATTGAAAAGCTGCCAGGCCATGTTATCTGTGGCCTTGGGGAGCTGGCCTGTTAACAGACTGTTTTAAACCTGCCAATGGCTCTTTCCTCTGGCTCTAAATCACAGCCCTGGGAGATGGAGTGCATGCGGGGGAGTGGAGACCAGTGCTTCTGCTGTGCACTCCCACCCTGTTGGAGAAAGTGCCAGCACTGGCTGTCTGGGGTCCACCCCACCTCACTGTCTAATAACAGAGATCAGGTATTCACTTCGCCCCCCCCCCCTCCCCCGCCCCCCTCCCCCCCTTGTTCCGCTTGAGTGCATTCAACTCCTGGTTTAGCGGGGCAGTATAATGATATTCACATCTTAAATGCATATGGGTACCTTAGTATCATTCGATAATAGAATGCATAACCCACACAGATTTGAAAAACAAGGAATCAGCAGAAATGGCTGGTCTGATGTTCATGGTTGTGGTCCATCAGTAGTGTCTCAGTAACGAGCAGTTCCTAGCAGGGTAGCCTATACATGTAATCCAAAACCCTGATCTTTATGAAGCTTATACCGTGAGCATTTAAGATGTGTGTGTTTGGGGACATGATCATTAAACAGGGCACGACAGTAGCGGAGAGATAGGTCAACTGAAATAATGACTTAATGTTCTAGGTCTGCAGGAAGGAAGCAATCAATGTGCTTTTATAGCTATTGATACAAATGATGGGATTTTCTGAGCTGAGCTCTTTAACTGGACTTTGTGAGTAACAGACATTGATGGTCGAACTGAAAGCTGTCCTCAGTGGGATTTAAGGAGATGGTAGTGTTGCCGATGTCCTACCGGCATACTGTACCTGACCACATGGGGTCTCAGCATTAAAATACAGGCATGTGCTGCTCCATCCAGTTAGACCCAGCTAGCATGCTTCTTGAGTCCCTGACATAAAGGCAGCAATGTCAGGCTCCAGTGTGGAGCAATGTGACAAAGACAAGCCTTCCTCCTCCGACCCATCACTGTGATGAATGTCACAGTTCACCTCTGGCACTTGCTGCCATTCTCTGTAACACTCCATGTCCCTCTTTCCTGCTCTCTTCTTCCCTTCCTCCCTCCCTACCTTCCTTCCTTTTCTCCCTCCCTCCCTCCCTTCCTCCATCTCTCTCTCCCACCAACTGTCTTTCCACAATGACTTCCTCAGTCCTGGGCTTTCCCTCTCTCCTTCATCCTGTCTTCACTGTTCTTCACATCCCCATATTCTTCTTACTCTCTTTGTCATTCCCGCTTTTCCTCGCCGTACATGTTAATGATGTGTTTTATATGCAATATCCAGCTGACTTTATAGTCCAATTAGCCTCCTAGCTGAGCAGAAGATGTCTGATATGCTTGTCCATTGAGAATAGTGCCGCTTCTTGCTGGGAATGGGAGGAGCCCTCTGCCGTCACACAGATCAAACGTTAACGCGTTTTAAATATCCCCCTTTTCTGGATAATGATAACTACGTCACGGTCTAAAATGTAACTGACAACCATGACCATCACTCCTTATCCAAACTGGGACAAGGTCGAACTGCTAATAGGATGCTGGAAGACAGAGACGAGGCTTGATGCGTCTTCATTAGTGTCCCGGGCCTCTTACGAACAAGGGGTTAGCTCAGTATAGGTCAGCGTGATGATCAACATGATGCCCATCTGAGTCACATCAGGAAGACTGACGGCAGACACGAGTACACCAACAGCATTACCGTACTCATTTGCGCTGAGATGTTGACTTTGGCTTCCCTGGAATCCCCCAATCTGTCGATGCAATCAGCCAATCACACAATGCAAACACAGCACAACAGACAACGCGGGATCAGACCGAGCAAGGAAGGATCAGATGACAACTGGGATGATTAGCGTCACGGTGAGAGGCGAAAAGCCCACTGCATCGCTTCTCTTCGATTATACTGCGTGGGCCCAGTGGCGGGAAATAATTCTCTGAGTAGGTGACCTGCTATACCCCCTAGGAGCTAATAAAGGGCTTACCTAAGCAATCTACCTCAGTGGAAATCATCTGAGCTGAAGCCAGCAGATGGTTCCTCAGCTGGATTCAACCAGAGCTTGTTCATGCCCTCCATCAGGCAGCAAGGACTCGCTCGATTTAGAACAAATCTTTTTTCATGGCAAATATGGTACGTTTCGAATGTTTTTTTGTGCTTAAATCAGCATTTCACCTTTCAAACGTTTGAATGAATACGCTCCGTTAGATTGGATGATAATCAATATACATCATTAATAGCAGAAAATGTTGAATTACACATAGTCCCTTAAGTGGAGGTATTTTTGTGTCGGGCATGCTTTGGGAGTAGACACACGTCTCACTTTCCTAACATGAGAAAAGGTCTTTTAAGTCTAAAGTCGCCTCCTTCCAGTGTAAGCGTTGAAGCCCAACCGTCTTTAAAGAAATCCTGTTGATCCCAAGTGCATCGCCACGTCAAACAGCATGTCGTCATGGGTGAGCTGTGATTGTGCTTCCTGTCAGCCTAACCTGCAGTGAGCACAGCTTCTGCTGCTGAGGATCCTGAATGCAAACACGAGCAGCCAAGGAGATCATCGCTGCTCCTCCCTCGCTTCCTGCCCCTCCAGCACTGTCTGTTTCCCTCCCTCCCCCCCTTCCCTTCTCACCCTCCACTCCTCACCCTGCCCATCTCACCCGCCCCTCCCCTCCTCTGAGGATCAGGCTGCATCAGTAGTGTCAGTCAGCCTGTTTCACCTCCCATCCACCCAGCCTTGGCACGCAGCTTTGGAAGGAAGCTCTCTCTCGCTCTGTCTGTCTCTGTGTCTGTCTGTCTCTCTCTCTCTATCTCTGTCTCTCTCTCGCTCTGTCTGTCTCTGTCTCTCTGTCTGTCTCTCTCTCTCTCTATCTCTCTCTTGCTCTCTCTCTCTCTGTCTCTCTCTTGCTCTCTCTCTCTCTCTCTCTCTCTCTCTCTCTCTCTCTGTCTCTCTCTCTTTCTCTATCTCTCTCTCATCGGTGAACAAACACACCTTGGGCCAGGATGGCTTCAGTCCCCGCGCCTCTGAAAGCCGGGCCCACAGCGGACATCTTTGTGATCCAACCTCAAAAGGGTTAACAAAGGCGAAAATGATTTAATGAGTTATTCCATGGTTCGTGATGCATGACTGGATTACAGACGCAGAAAATAGATTATACATTTGTCATCTGCTCTGCCGGCATTGATCCTTTGATTGATGAAAGTCGAGGGCTACCTCATTAAATGTATTCTAATCGAAGTTCTCATCCACCCCGCCGAGACGGCTTCTCAGCCTTTTCTCTCATGTTTCATTTACCTCCTCGTCTTTCAGCTGCGTAAACACACAAACCCCCAAACCACTCTTGTGACTGCACACTGGGATAAATAATTGACTTGCATGATTTAATGCTTGAGGAGGCCAGATATATGGACTGCTAAGGTACACGATCCTGTGTTCCCTGTGCATGTGGAGTCACTGTTACCCCTGGACGGCTATCAGAATCGGTACCTTCAAAAAGGTTTTTGTCAATATATGCAGTGAAGAATGCGAGCTTTAACCATGTGACTGTGCCTGGCTGGAGAGACCAAGGACAGAGAGAGTCCCCGACAGTATCCTGCTGGGGATCCTGGTGCAAGATGGAGAGAGAGGAGAGAGAGGAGAGAGAGGGAGAAGTGTCACCTGCCTTCATCGTGTCGCTCAGCCCGTTATGACGCCAGTGTCAGTTGTCCTCTAACGAGTTCAGTGGCACTGCTGTCAGCAGGAAGAACCTGGAGATGTGCGGTAAATGGACAGCACACCTTGTGAACATACAGGTACCCGTCGTGCTGTGGAGGTTATGCTGTGCTGCATCTCTGCGGAGGACCACTGTTGTGTCGCTAATGTTGTCCCTCCGTACAGTAGTCCCTGTGGTACTTAACATTGTTACTGGCCTCTCTGTCACCACAGCAACCAGCCTGCTGACAGCTAGGCTCAAAGCAGTTACTATGGTACTGTACTCGGTTGGTCTGGGCTTGGATTGCGCTGTGTGTCGCTGGTTTGTAATCATCCTCTTGTTTACGGCGCGTCACTTAACACTCTCGCGCACGCACACAGGCCGCTCCCAACCCCTGAGCCCATATTTCCTGACGCTGACAGTATATTACTTATCCTTTTAGACACCCACTTCATCATACACCCTCCATATCGCTGCCCACCCCTCCCTCCCCCCCCTCTCCTCCTCCTCTTCACCTAATCTTCTACCACATCTCTGCCTGTCCCCCTCCTACCCCACTCCTGCCTGCCTCCTGCCCCGCTCATGCCCCCCTCCTGCCCCCCATCCTCACCCTTCCCCTACCCCCTCCTGTCCCCCCTGCCCCCCCCCCGCCCCCCTCCTGCCCCCTCTTATGCCTCTCTCCTGCCCCTCTCCTGCCCTGCCCCCTCCTGTCCTGTCAACCTTCTCCCAGCTTCCCTGTCTTCTTCACAGTGTCCCCCCTGGACCCAGTCACAAGCACGCTTACTTGCTTTACTGGATGAAGGTTTAATCCAACTAAAAGGTTCGCCCGTCCCCTCCTTCTCCCCGACCCCCGCCCCACTGACGCCCCCTCCCGCCCCACCAACACCCCCCCCCTTCCCCTTATTTGTCAGGAACTGATCACCAAGGCCATTAGATCTAGGATGACTACTGTATGTATTCCCCACTGCCTTGTCATGTTAAAGGCTCCGGAGAAGATTCATACTATCCATGAATATTCATAGATACGTTATTTCATGATATTGATTGAACTCCGTTGCCCCTACTGAGCACAGACGCTGGGAATTGTAAGGCAAGCCACGAGGATGCAGCATGGCAGAGAAATACAGTTTCCATTACATTACATTACACCAACTACAGTTAAAGCTCCATGTTTTAATCATGTTTTATAAAGTGATTCAGGTCAGCAGATAACTTTCAAATCCAGACCAAACGAGGGGAAATATGAATTATTCAGCATCAGCAGAAAACCCTGAGTATACACAATAATGCGAGCTTCCCTCCCAGAGCCGTATCATGGCAGTTGCTTGAATAATGAATACCAGACCAGGTTTTGAATCTCTGTGCAGCTAAAAGCATCAGGCCTGTGAGCTTCTCACAGCGTGCAACATGAGACCATATGCAGGGGGGCTACGGGGACAGGCTCTGCGTTTAAGACACGCAGTCTTGTCTGTCACTGTCAGTGTACGGAGGCGACACAAACCGATCAGGTTCGTTTCTGCCAGCGCGCTAGACAGCTATAAATAAACAAGCAGCTATCCGTCTGTGACCTCTGACCTGCGTGCTCTGCGGAGCGGCGGCCGACCTTGGGGTGGACCGCTCGGCGGTCGGGTCCTCCCCGCCTGGCGTCAACAGGCTGCTGGCTCAGAGATGCTTCCTCCAGCAAGGGGCGCAGACTGGAAGCTTCCATCAAAAGGCAGGAGATGAAAGACAGAATCAAAGCACCTGGCTGGGATTTGCGATGAAGCGCTCAGGTCAATGTTTGGGTGTGATCAAAGCTGGAGGCTGTTTGTGTGGACGTCTCCACGGACGCCTGCAAGGACGCGCTCTTTGTGATGTTCTTCCTAGAGGCTTTATAAGGAAGTGTTAACTACTGTCTTGATGAATCTGCTTTGTGTATATACGGTGGCTCCATAGCTATTTAACCCTGTCTTCCAGGAACACCATGATGACCCACACTTCACCGACGGGCAGAAAAAACACGTCACCTTTTCATAATCCTTTATTTATTCATAGTTCTTTTCACATAGGCTAGATATTTTTATTGCTGCAGTTCTGGAGCTTGTCCAATGGTGGCTCCCCATATTCCCACAACAGGGTGCTATGTTCATGTCTCATATATCATCTTAACGCATGCTGAATAATACATGTCACAGGAGCAGGATGCAAATAAATTAATAAATAAATAAACAGTCTCTTTTTTCAATTACATGTCATGACACAATCTATCCATTCTATTGATGCTTCAGTAACATGCCTTTTTCAAAGTCCATAGGGGGGAAAACACATTTTTGGAACATACAATTTCCATTAGAGAACAAAAGCTTAACAAAGAGCACATTAATGTAATATATTCTTAAAGCTGGTATTCTATCATAATCTCCAGCATCACCCATATCCCCAGTACCCACCCCACTCCACCTTAGTACTTAGTATCTCCATCACCCACCCACCCCCATCACCCAGACCACCCACCCACCCACATCACCCAGCCCACCCTATCCCACTCATCACCCACATCTCATGGGGAAACAGCTGACTAAATGTAAGTATTACATTTCAACTATGTACAGTAACTTGGAAATATGGCACCAAATTTGATAACAAAGAAAACAGCTTGGTGGTAATATGTGAAAGTCTTGGGAGCAGGTAATTCTGTTTCCCGAGTAATGAAAAAAGAAGAAGATCTAATTGGAATTCCATTCATTCCTTAGGTGCTTTTCTACTCAGTCCTATTAAAGAATGCAGAGTGCTCAGAGGCAGGTCAGTTTGGGGGGCTGGGGGGGGGCTAGTGCTGGAAGGATAGGATTAGGGTTGCAGTTTATGCTGAGGTATAATCTTAATCTTTTTTTGTCTTTCTTAGATTGTTTTCAGGGGAGGGTTCTAAGAGGAGTTGAAACAAGGTGCAGTTGTTCTTGGCTCCCTCTCTAAGGAAGAAGAAGGTGCCTGCAGGGGAGGAGCAGACAACTAGGAGGAGGTGCAGTTACCCCATGTCCTGCCTCTGCAGAACAGGGGCCACCCGCCAGCGCTGATGCCCCATCTCCCCCAAACACATGCGCATGCACGCACACGCTGATGCACCCATATGCACACGCATACATGGACAAAAAATGAAGGGATTACTTTTGACCGCTGGCAAAGGCAAAAATGAAATACTTTAAGTAATTCTTAATTAGAGCTATCCTTATAGTGTTCGATATTCTTAGTAACGTACATCTTCCCTTTTCTACCGTGTCGTCTTGGAAGGCACCTAGTGTCACCTAGGATTCAGAACACAACTCTCCCATCCGTTTGAAAAGTCAATAAACACAAGCCGCCAACCCTCTCTTCTTAAGGAAGGTACTGTTCTCTCTTGTCAAGTCAGAGGAGCTGCTCTGCCCAGCAGTGCGCCAATATGACACATTGTCTCTCTGGGGCTCCAGAAGAACGCGGCAGGGTCGACCCAGTCTCTCAGGGTGGAGGTGGGAGGCTCAGGTCCAGATGGCCCCCACCCACCCCCCATCAGTTCCCATGCAGAGGAGCCTCTGTCAGACATAGGCTGACTCGCTGGACTGGGTCCTGCCCAGGTTGGGGGCCTGAGACAGATGCGACACGTCCTTCTTGCGCACCTCGCAGATGGACTTCCTGCGGGCCTGCACCCCGCGGATGGCTGTCTTTATCTTCCTCCAGCCCAGGTGGTTGAGCTCTGCCAGGTTTAGCAGGACGCAGATGCCGCTGACGGCGAACATGAAGACCAGGAACACGGTCTTCTCCGTGGGGCGCGACACGTAGCACTCCACCTCCTTCACGCAAGGGTAGCGGTCGCACTCGTACATCCCTGGCACGTTGAAGCCGTACAGGAAGTACTGCCCCGCCAGGAAGCCGATCTCCAGCGCATTCCGAAACACCACCTGGATCACGTAGAAGCGGGAGATGCCCTCCTGCCGCCGGACCTTGGCGCTTTTGGCGTGCGTGAGCCCTCGCGGCACGTTGGGGATATCCTTGATGTCCAGGCAGTCCTGTTCCTCCTTGCCGCTGTCGGGGTTCTGCACCAGGATGCCGTTGATGTTGCGGAGCTTGCGGGCGTGGTGGTCACCGCGTCCGTGGTGGCCCTGGCCGTGGTGGTCCATGTAAGGGTGCAGGAAGGAGTAACTGCGGTCACGCTGCTTGGCGGACTGGTGCACAGAGTAGGTGATGAAGCACAGGCTGGGCGTGCACACCAGGATGATCTGGAACACCCAGTAGCGGATGTGCGAGATGGGGAAGGCTTTGTCGTAACAGGCCTGGTTGCAGCCGGGCTGCATGGTGTTGCAGATGAACATTATCTGCTCGTCCTCGTACACTTTCTCACCCACTATACCCACTATCAAAATGCGGAAGATCACTACTACTGTCAGCAGGATCCTGCAGGGAGGGGGAGAGAGGGAGCAGGAGGAGGGGGAGAGAGGGAGCAGGAGGAGGGGGAGAGAGAGGAAAACCAGACAAATACACAGATTAGAGAACAGTAGTCAAACAAACGTATCTTTACCAGAATGTACTCTTTCCTAAATAGATCAAGCCACATCCTCGTGTGCTCAAAGATTCCAGACGTTGGATATTTTTCCATGTTGGCTTTGGCATTTGTTGTGCGTGTTTGTTTAAGCCTTTCTCTCAATAACAGACAGGCTTAAAATCCCCAACCAATCAATGAGACAAAGGTGGTTTCACGCCAAGGACATCTTTTTTTCCGATGTGTGGGTACCTGTGTGTGTGTGTGTGTGTTTATTCCTCATCTGCTGCCGCTGTAGCAGCCTACAGAAGGGGCGGGTTGTTGCGCTCTAAATAGCACGCTCACGTGAGCTCGCCACGCATGAGAGGGTTCAGGTGAAGCAGGGAAACTCATCAGTGGTTGGAAGAGGTGATTTCACTCTCCTCTACCCTGACAGGCTCGGCGAGAACAGAACCTGCACATCAAAGCCATTCACACACACTTGGCTGACGCCTGTTTTCTCGGTGATTTGGGTTTGTGCGCGTGCTGTTTTGGACAAAGAGAAAAGGAAAGAGAGGGAGAAAGAGAGAAAGAAAAAAAAATAGTCCGACAGACGGAGAGAGAAAAGGCAGAGAAAAGGTGGTTGAGAGTCAGAGAGACAAAGGCAGGGAGATGCAGTCATTGCTGGGCAATGAACACGAGGGTCTCGGCATGAATATCCTTCATGTTGTTGTGAGCGTATCCCCCCTGGTGGCTGTGACGCCAGCAGCGAGCTTCACTCTGCTGCAGGAGCAGGAGCACAAAGAGAAGTCCTCTCCCTGCTTTGTCTGTGGGCAGAGGAGGACCATCACACACCTCCTCCAGACAGCCACAGGATTAGACCTCCTAGAACATGTCTTTGCACTGGACTGGAGAAGCTGTAATCATCTGTGAGGGATTATAAAAGGAACAAAATGTTCTGGGCTGCTGTGGTGTGGTTTTGAAAAAGGAGAATGGGGATAAGATGGGAGTGATGAAACCGGTCCAAAAAATGGCATCACATAGAATAGACAATGTAATCTACATGAAATCATGTTGATACATAGGCAGCGCTCAGAGACTCAGTGCTTAGAGCCCTTTTAGTGTTGGCCCACCTACTCTATTCTTCATTGATTATTTATCCATTGTTATTGGTTTGACTGATGGAAAACGTGTTCAAAGAGACATTGATTGAGTGTGTGCAGTTCATTTGGACCACTAGGCTGCAGTGAGCTTCCCATAGGACCAGGGCAGTTTATCCATGGGTATTTCTATAGATATCCCTCTTTTTCTCTCTCTCTCTTTTTCACTCTCTCACTCTTTTTTCTCTTTCTCTTCCTCTCACTCTGTCACTCTCTTTCCCTCTTTTTTTCTTTCTCTTACTCTCACGCTCTCTCTTTCTCTCTCTCTCCCCCCCCCCTCCCTCTCTCACTTTTTTTCATAGCGCAATGTCAGAGTAGACCCTGACGTGTCTTTAAAATTAGCCCCACCTCCCCCACAACCATTCTCCTGGCCAGTTACCACAGCAACCACCTTCTGAACCAGTCAGTGGGGTGGTTTAGGGAAGGAGGAGGCAGGAAGCTGGGATGGAGGGATGAGAACGTGAAGGGATGGGGGAACGCTTGCGAGGAGCAAAAGGGAGATGGGAAATTGCGCGTGAATGGAGGGGAGGAGAAAGAGGCAGCTGTACTCTGAAGGAGTGACGCTCTAGGTGGAGGATCCGATTCTTGTCAGGGTTTATAGTGGCAGACAGGGCAGAACATGTGTTACTGGGGTTGAGACTTAAAATAGAGCAGCCAGCCGCTGCAGGACTGTTCTCGCACCACCTGGGCCTCACGTGTGAGTTTCACAGACTGTGTGCATGTGTGCGTGAGAGAGAGAAACAAAACGAGAAATAGACAGCAAAAAGGAGCGCGATAGCGAGAGAGGCCGTCCCCATGTGGATGTTGTGCTCGCGCTAGATGTAAGGCTGGCTGCAGCAGCTGAGAGTCTGAACGCTACGCTGCCTCCCACAAGCGCTTCAAAACACAACAAAGGAGATCAGCGCGCCTTCAGTTAAACGTTTTCAGCAGTTAGGTTAAATATCCGGCATAGCAACCCACTCCCGCTTGTGCATGACAACGATATAGTATATTTTCGCTCGTGCACGTAGGCACATGTGCAGGTACACACGGACCCACATCGCAATCCGTAGACAGGTTCTCTCATACAGAGTCTGTGTTAGTCCTCTACTGTTGGATGGCGAGCGTGGGTGAGCCTGGTGAGAGTGGAGGCTGGTCCACAGACAGTGATTGATAAGAAACAATCGGTCTGATAGAAAGTTAACCCAATAGGATGGCTCCTCATTATCGTCTCTCTTGGCTTCGAACTAGAGGGGGGGGGAGGGAATCTTTCCCTCTGCAACAGCTGCCGTCGATGTATCGAACTCGCAACAGACGCCGCCGCCCGCCGAGTGCGTAGCGCCGCTCGTGGCGGTGTCTCTGAGCTGTCAGGTCCCACACCTCTCCTGTTATGCAGATACGAGTCTGCAGCCCTCCTGGTGCAGTTCCCTGTCAGCCTGATGGATGGTAACGACTGTACAAACACCTGCTGGAGAGAGTTACTGAGGAGGCGGGGTTACCGTACTTCTCTGTTTGAACAGGCCTTGGGAGAAGTATACAATCTCAGACCAAACAGTTTCCATTTCAGAAAGCGCGTGTTGATTGACTGTTCTCCGTGTTGATGTTTTGTGGTAAACTGTGCTGCGGGTCTTGCACGGTTTCCTTGACTGCGATGTTGGACTGAGGGTCTGTGATCCAGCAGAGCTGGTCGCTTTGCTGCAGTGAGCTGCTGTTTTCGGGATGGGAGATATCCAGGCTGCGAGATTCAGCTTTTCGATGCTGCATACGAAGATGGGAGTGTTGCAGAGTGGGTGTTTTGCGTGCGTGTGTCATTCTGCTGTGTAACAAGATAATCAGCATGGTGTAGATTGCTGCATCAGCAGAAAAACAGGGGAAGAAGGTCATCAGCAAACATCAGTGTTTTAAGCCCTGCAGAGAGAAGCACCCATACATACATACATTAGCACTGATCAACAGAGGAGAACCCCCACGGCACTCATTAGCAGAATACTCAATGTCCACTGCAGATGATCCCAAAAGTAGTTGAGACTGTGTTAGACTATCATCCTCTTCTATCTGAGTAGGGTTCAGTGTTGTCCAGTTCAGGTGTTTGGTGCAGTCCAGCTCCACAGGGCTGGGGAGGGGGGCTACAGCAATTCATCACAGCACTGCATCACCACATCAGCCACCCCCCTCCCCTACCCCACCCCCACACCCCCTCCACGACATCTCTCACATTAGAAGCAGCTTGAAAACGACCATAACCACCATCAGTCAGTTTCCTAATCGACTCAGCGCCCTAAAGCAGCCAATCTTCGGGGGGGGGGAGAGGGTTTGACCGCATCGCCACGCTGCTCATTCCACAGTTCAACGGTTTCAGACGCGGGGCCGTGTGTCATTCCGAACGAGGGTGACTTGGGTTCATCGTATCACTTTCACGAGAAAAGGAACCGACACGGCTCAATCCTCGTTTGTCCTCCGACGGAGAGTTCTGCCGCTGCATCAGCCCTGCTGCCCACCAGCCGTCCAGCAGCAGGCAGGAGGCGTAAGCTGCTCCCCCTGACTAAACTGCATGTCTGATTACTGTCCTTGCAGATAATTGAGTCTCCATCTTTGTTCGGGGGATGATGTCATAGACCAAAGCTCTATCTTAAGGCTGGGTTTTGCTCGACTGGGCCGATGAAAGAAAGATAGTCTACGCGACAAAACTGTTGGCATATATATGACTAGGGAGATGAAAATAGACGGGTAGGTTTTTAAAATCATCCTAGTTTGTTCATATAAATGTTCATCCCCGTTTAGAATGTAGAGAAGATGTGCTGTTTTTGTCCTATACACAGGCTGTCTGCTATTTTCGTTTGGAGGATTCTGTAGATAACGGAGAGCTCTGCCAGGGAGTCTGTCTGGAGTCCAGTCCAGGGAAGTTTCTCTCCTGCTGGTGTGTTGGCTGGACGTGTGGATGCTGGCTCTCCCAGAGGCTCCCATGCACTGTCATCCACCCAGCATCTGCTGCTGTCACCCTCCAGGGGCAGCTCCCTGGCCCCTGAGCGCTGACACCAGATGCACCGGGAAAACACACGCACGCACACATTCACGCTGCTGATGGTTATAGACTCTGAAGTGCATGATCTCACCTACACACTGAAACGTACACCATATGTTGGAAGCGCACAAGGTGAACGCAGTCGCTGCACACAGAAACTCATTCAGATGAATAGAGACAGTGTGAATGCAGAGAGTATGAGTGCACCGAAAACAATGGTGGCGCTGATCATAGGCATGTCTGCTTACTGGGCTCTTTAGCTGCTAATATTATTCCATATCTTATGGTGCATGTCTCTATAATAAGATCCTGTAATTGCTGATGGCAGCGCATAATGAATGAAGACCTTACCAAGCAGAGAGCTGAATTACATTACAACATCTATCATACTGCAGACATTCCTCTTTCCGTCTCTCATCCTTCTTATTTCATTTCCCTTCCCTCTCTTCTTCCTTCCTTCCTTCCTTCCTTCCTTCCCCTCTCTCTCTCTCTCTCTCTCTCTCTCTGTCTCTCTCTCTCTCCCCTGCTCCCTCTTTCCTTTCCTTAGTGATTGTTTGCAGTCCTTAGCTGGTTAATATTACACGTCTTCCACTCGTGTCGACACTTTCTTCTTCTGGGGTTGTCGGACTGTGTGAACATTAATATGAATGTAGAATAGAAGTGCTGTAGTATTATAGGTCGAACAACTCTCCAGCTATGTACTGCTAAAATATTGAGCCATCTTAATGCAGAATGAAACAGATTTATGAAATATAAATGTAGTATGTGCATGGGCACGAGCAGCGCAGACTGTGCGTAAATCAATAAATGATATTTATTGATACGGCACAACTAAAAACAAGTGAAATGCCATGGGAAATAGATGGGTCTCAATGCAAAATGTAAATGTATCGAGGCTAAGCGAAGGACGGATGCGGAGAGGAAGTTCGTAGACTAAAACTAGATCGTAATGTTCACAAAAGCATCTGGTTGAAGAGACCTTGATGTGTGGTGGAGGTGGGGAATGCAAAGGGATTCTAATCCATGTGCTGCTTTAATAACAAATACTCCAACTTTACTCCAACGACTCTAACTGGGAGCCAGTGGAGAGGAGGGAATGCAGCCTGGCATCCAGGGGCCAATCAGGAGCCACGCTGGTGCTCTCTGAACCCTCTGCAGGTGAAAGACTGAAGGGAAGACAGGGAGATGCAGTGTATACTGAATACATTGTATGTGAAAGTGAGTGAGACTGTGTGCATGTCTGAATGTGTGTGTGCGTGTGCGTATGTGCATGTGTGTGTGTGTGTGTGTGCACGTGGGTCCGTAACTAAGGTATGGCCATGTTCAGTGTGTCCACATCTCCTACACAGCAGCAGGATCAGTTAGCCACTCCAGTGTAAAGAGGAATGACACAGATTCTCCATGATGTTGATCGTTATGACGGCCAGCGCTGCCAGCCCAGATCCTCTGCAGATGGAAACTTCCCCTCCTTCCTTCCACCCTCACTCACTCCCTCCCTCCATCCCTCCCTCCCACCCTCCCCTCTCTCTCTCTCTCCCTCCCTCCCTCCCTCACCTCCTTCCTTCCTTCCTTACTCCCTCCCTCCCTCCCTCTCTTTCTCTCCCTCCCCTCCTCTCTTCACTCTCCAAGATGTGTCCCTTTTCCAGTCTCTGCAGCCCTGTGTCCGCTCGCTCGCTCTGTCCCTCTGTCCTCTCCTCTTGATCGTTTCATCTGTCCCTCATCCCCCTGGTCCCATGTTCTCCCCTGTCTCCCTCTTGCCCGCTCCGCCCGTCTCTGGCACTGACCCCACTACAGCATTGCAGTGAAGAAAATGATGCATCAACACACTTCCTTGCCTTTCCACTGTACCTGCAAGGTGTTTGACTCTCACTTTAATGCAGGACCCCCCTAGGCTGTTCCGACTCAGAATGTAGGAAGGGAGATCATGGATTGTATAATGTGTGTGTGCGCGCGTGTGTGTGTGAGTGTGTGTGTGTGAGTGTGTGTGTGTGAGTGTGTGTGTGTGTGTGTTGAATCTAGACTACAGAGGACAGTGAGGACAAAGCCAGACCGGATTGAAGCTACACCCCCCCCTCCCTCCATCCCTCCCTCCCACCCTCCCTCTCTCTCTCTCTCCCTCCCTCCCTCCCTCACCTCCTTCCTTCCTTCTACTCCTCCCTCCCTCCCTCTCTTTCTCTCCTCCCCTCCTCTCTTCACTCTCCAAGATGTGTCCCTTTTCCAGTCTCTGCAGCCCTGTGTCCGCTCGCTCGCTCTGTCCCTCTGTCCTCTCCTCTTGATCGTTTCATCTGTCCCTCATCCCCCTGGTCCCATGTTCTCCCCTGTCTCCCTCTTGCCCGCTCCGCCCGTCTCTGGCACTGACCCCACTACAGCATTGCAGTGAAGAAAATGATGCATCAACACACTTCCTTGCCTTTCCACTGTACCTGCAAGGTGTTTGACTCTCACTTTAATGCAGGACCCCCCTAGGCTGTTCCGACTCAGAATGTAGGAAGGGAGATCATGGATTGTATAATGGGTGTGCGCGCGTGTGTGTGTGAGGTGTGGTGTGAGTGTGTGTGGTGAGTGGTGTGTGTGTGTTGTTGAATCTAGACTACAGAGGACAGTGAGGACAAAGCCAGACCGGATTGAAGCTACACCCCCCCCTTTCAAACCCCCCACCCCCTCACCCCTCCCCCTCACCCCCATGGCCAAACGCGATTGAGACGGGGGAGGGAGATGAAGTCAGAAGGATTTGTTTTTCCATAATTACCAGAAAGGACTTTACTTCTAATCTATGTTGTGCTAAATGTTGCCTTTCAAAATAGCCGTACAAACAGCGCAAGTGTTCATCTGAATGACCCTGCCATGCGGTGAGACTGGCAGAGCCAAGCTTCAGAAATAACCCAGCCTAACACACTGTCACATGCGTTTGCATATAGCATACAGTATATCACTTTACTGGCTCTCAGTCTCAGTGAAATAGAGTAAACCCGCAACCTTCTGACATGCACTCGCACACGCACACACATTATACAAACTGACAGAAATACTGCAGCACAATTCTATAAACGCTTTCTGTATACACTTTCCCGCATAGTTCCCACATAGTTTGTGTGTGGCGGAGTGCCTTGCACTGTCGCCTCACAGCAAGAAGGTTGTGGGTTTAAAACCCTCCTGGGGAACTGTTTGGCACGACTCAGTGCTCAGGTGGGTTCCCTCCAAGTCCTTTATGTGTGGAGTTGGTATTTTCTCCCTGTTCTTACATGGGCATCTCCGCATGGAACCCCAATATCAGATCGAGCAGAACAAATTGCTCTCCCACCCATGTCCTTAGCCGGCACATGTATGATCACCGGGGGCTTGGACCCCAGGCACTGCTGCTGTGGTCCTGCCCACTCCTCCTGGCTGCCCCTTGTTCTGGAGGATGCCCTGGCATGCATGCACCCATGTGTGTTTCTGCCTCTCTCTGCACATGTGTGGCATGTTTATGAGACAATCAAAGGCTTCTTCTTCTAGTCTGGCCCTCGGTAGCAGTGCAGAGTCTGCTGTACCTAGGAGAGCATGACGGGAACAACACAGCGCTATCGCGTTCCAGCTAACAGCTCTGCAGCCAAGCACAGAGCCCTGCAGGGACAACACAGCCTGTCTGCAGCCACAACACAGATAGATCAGTGACAGCACACCTCATCGCTAACATCCACCCAAAGCAGCCGACACAGCAGCCTGCTGAGGGACGGTCGGCCGCCCGCGAGACCCTCTCTGGTGGACGGCTGCCACTCACAACTGCACTGTGGCCTCGTGCTTCAAGCCCGGCCCACAATCCCCCCCCCCCTCAGCGGAGGCAGAGAAACGCGAAACGGCCCAAATCCAGTCGGAGGAGCGATTCATCAGGAAACACGCTGGATATCTGGGGGGAAGACTCTCTTGTCAGCCCTGTAGGATGCACGAACGCCTCGAATTTAGGAGGAAAGACACGAACACAAGTCGATGTCGGCATTAATAATGCCGTCTGACAGAAGCAGCCGACAAATTGAGAGACTTGTCTCTCCTCCTGAATAATTGTGGGCGTTTTCTTTCATTCATTGATTCCTTCGCTGATTCATTTATCCCTCGTTTTGCGCCCGTCATGCTGTGAATGATTCCAGCTGCCACGGGTTTGATTTCCACCCGGAGATGTGAGGAACAAGACGATGTTTTATTCAGTTCTTCAACGTTTAGAAGAGGCCAGGGTGGAAGCGACAGCGTGCGTAGGGCAGTCTAACTTCCACCATGGTCTAGACCAATCATATCTTTTTCCTCTTTAAGAATGCTTAAACTACATATATATATATATATATATATTCAGAATCCTTCTGTACTATAATGCTTTGGGAATATTTGATCCCACTATGACGTGTGTGTATGCAAATATCCACCTTAAACCGTGCCTTCGTATTTCTTGCAATCTGTCACATGTATTAATAGCTGCAGTACATGATCTACAGTCAACCAGGTCATCTGCTTCACTTTTAATTATGCATACAGACACACATAAACACAAGCAAACACGCGCGCACGCACGTACCCGCTCCCTCTCCCATTCAAGTGGCACACTCTCGGTGAACACACACCCATGTCCTGCCCAGCATTTGGAAGGCAGAGAAGGTCAGGCGTTGCCCTTGTATGGGCTACCTGGTGTTTGGGTTAATGTGCTCAGCAGTGAGGTGGCCTGCGTGTTAACTCAGGCTTGAGGGGGCGGGACACCCTCCGCTCCACACAGCGTCCCCCCCCCTCCTCCCCACCCGAGCTGCACCACAGTCCTCACACCGGAGATCGACACCCCTCCTGACTAGACGGGAACACGTGGAAATGAAAATAGCCCTGTGTCGCTGGTTCAGTGTTGCTATGGAGAGGCTAGCAGAGTTTACTGTTGGGAAGATTGTGCTTAATAGGTGGAAAATCACTCCAAGGAGTTTGAGTGATCACACAGATGATGGAGCATTTTCTTCACACACCAAAGGAAACCCAGTTGTTGTAGCGTGTCCCCGATACACGTCTGCACAGCGCATCGCACACCGACCTCATCTGCTCATGCAGAACCTCACTGAAACTAACACTCCGCTAGCCCTACACTCAAACACAAACACACACAGCACGCACACGCACAAATGATCTATTTAGACAGAGCCTCATAATGAATACATGAGAACTGTTGGGGTTTTTTCCTTCCCAAAAGTCAGACTTAGCCTACTTTTCTGTTCTACATGAGCAGACTCCCAGATCCTCCACCACCTCCCAGTATCTCAGTGGCCTCTGCCATCTGCTTCCTCTTGTCCCCCTCGTTTCTCCCCCTCTTTTCTCCCCTTCTGGTGTCCTGGTAAGAGGCAGAGGTCCTCTCCTCCCCTCCATCAATACCTCGGCCAATAGGAGGAATCAACTCAAGAGCCCTGCTGATTTAACTCTGATGCCCAGTAATGTGCTCTATTGATTATATGCAATTAGCTTATCCCCCCTAACTAATAATGGGAGTGGGAGGGACAAGGTGGGGGATGAAGAAGGACGTGGGGCTAGGGAGTAGAGAGGAGGGGAGGGGGAGCACAGGAGCACACTGGGAGAAGCCTGGAGGAAGGGGTGTCCACAGGGACACCGCCAACACACACACACTCACACACAGACACACACACTCACACACACACACACACACAGACACTCACAGACTCAGACACAGACACATGAACACACGCAGATGCAAGCATTTGAAAACCAAAGGTCCACCACACAAAAAAAGGTCGTCCGGCACATCATGGGGACGTTTCAGAGGACATGCTTACCTCCCGATCATGGTAGAGTGTTGCTGGACAGCAGCCTCCAGCAGCCGCTCCAGAATGGTCCACTCCCCCATGGTCATCGAAAGACAGGCTCAGCTTCGAGAAGAACCGGGTGTCCAGGGGCCGCGGCCCTGCCGCTCCTCCTCCCCCTCCTCCTCCTCCTCCTCCCCCGCTTGCTCCCCCTCCTCTCCCCCTGTCCTGGCCTTGGTACTCCTGTGGGTCCCAGGCCAGAAGGGGCACATCCGCCCCTGTCCCGCACTGGCCTCCTCCTGACCTCTACCGGTCGACCCGGCGGCTCGCGCTCCGGGGGTGTGAGGGGGTTGACCGTAGAAGCGAGGTGGCACGCCAGAGTACGAGTCCTCGCCCGTCCAGTCCCCTTGTGCTTCTCACACCTTCGAAAGCCGAAAGAGGTGTTGTCCTGCGCTGTGCCGTCTGCCTATCCTCCTCCTCTCCTCTCCTCCTCTCTCCCTCCTCTCCCCCCTCTCTCCCTCTGTGCAGCGATGCTCGTCCGTCCTTCTCTGCCTGCCGCACTGCTCTGCTCTTACGCTACAGCATATGCTATAGCTCACTGTATCTGACAGCCATGATCTTGCTCTCCCTTGCCTCCCTTTCTCTCCCTCTCCCTCTCCCTCCTTTCTCTCTTCCCCTTTTATCCCTCCCTCCTCCCCACTCCCTCCTCCTTTCCCCCTCTCTCGCTGTCCTCCACCCTACCCTCAGGGCAGTCCTCCTACCTCAGATGCACTCTCCTCCATCAGGGCTAAGAGCTTGTCCTTGCACTGTGTCGAGTACCTACCTTCACTGTGCCCTTCCCTCTCAAACCCAACACGCTGCACCCAGCTGACCCCTCCTCTGCTCACCTCCACGCACACACGCACAAGTGAGCGGTGCGCGCACACACACACACACACACAAACCCTTAAACCCGATGACCGGTGAGTGTCACTGCTTAAATCTTTCCCCCATTTGCTGGCTTGCGATTCCACGCTCGCACACCAAGCTCCTGCCACGCGTTGTTCCGCTTACTGAACGTCATCGTCACAAGAGTGCTCGTTCCTATCGCTCAAACCACCACGGGAAACCATCACAATCCCGCCTACATGCACACACCAGCACACGCGAGCACACACACACTGCCGGCGACACGCTCGCTGCCACGGAGACGCTCAGTAATAAATCAGCTGCTTTTGCTGCATCCGCTGAGGCAGAGACGGATCACTGCAGACCTGCTGTCCTGTACTGTCCTCCTGGCTAATTCCACCACAATCCGACGCCTGAAGTCACGTCTGCCGCACAGAGACGAGATGAGAGGCTATCCTGTAAAACCTATTTCTGGGCTCCATCATCTCGCTTCTCTCTGTCACTCTCTCTCTCGCTCTCTTTTCCTCCCTGCTCTCCCTTCGTCCTGCGCTGGTTGTATTTGTGAGCTGAGCTCGCTCTCACTGCGATCACCTATCTCTCCAGATCTCTATGTTTGTTCTTCCCTCCCTCTCTCTCTCTCTCTCTCTCTCTCTCTCTCTCTCTCTCTCTGCTCTCTCCCACTCTCCTCCCCTCTCTTATGAATGTGCTTGGGCTGGCACGCTGGTGCTGGCAGGAGAGCCTCTGTGTGTAGGGCTGTCTCTCTCTCTCCCAGGTTTCCTGGTGTCCTGTTGGAATGAGGAACTGCAGCTAGCCCTCTTTTCCCTCTGCGATACTTTGCGTCAGTCTGGATGGCAGGCAGACGTCTCCCCAGCGCTCCACTACTGCTCTCTGTCTCAGCACCTTCTCATCTGCTTGTCTCTCTCTTCTGTGAATACACTATCTCTCTCTACCTCTCTGTATCTCTCTCTCTCCTGTACTATTACACACGATTCTGCTCCTATTTCCCTTCAAGAGGATTACACAGGAGAGAATTCACGGTTCTGCCCCTCCCCCTTACTGTATCCAGTCGACAGCACACCTATTTGTCACCGCCCCCACCTTTTTACTCTCCTCTTCCTCTCACTGCCTTTTTCTCCTCCTGCTCCTCCTGCTCCTCCCAGTTCCCCTCCTCCACTTCTACCCGTCCGACTTCTTCCCCTCTCTCTGTCTCTCTCCCTCTTTTTTTCTTAAGAGAGATGAGCACTACAGCACTCTGGCGTGACATTGAAAGCTGCATTCATTTGATTAATGTTGTGGTGGTGGATGATACTGTACATTGTCTCTCCCCCTTCTCTCACACACGCACGCATACCGACCCCCTCTCCACACAGACACCAACACCACTGCCCCCTCCCCAATGTGTTACACCTGTGCAGGGCTACTATGAGTCATGCACCAACGCCAACAGAGTGATAAGAAAGAACTACCCCCCAGTACAGTATGAGTAATACAGCAGAGATGGAGGTGGAGGGGTGACAGTATGAGAAGGAGGGAGGGAGGGAGAGGTGAGGTTACAGGAAGAGGGGAGAGAGGGGGTGGGATGTGGAGGAGGAGGAAGAGTGGAGAGGGGGGTCAGGGTTACGCACGGGTTCGTGAGGAGTGAGTGGGCCACGTAAGTCTGTGGGGGTACTGATAATGCTCATAGCTGAATCGTCACAGTTAGTTACTGCTTTTTCGTCATATAAAAAACACCAGGCCAACGTTGCTAAGGCAATCAGAGAACACGCTCGGCCAGCCAACGATGACCGACCGAACACACACAACCCGCCTCCTGCAGTGAATGCAACATGAATTGATCTCTCCACCTTTGGCTGGACGTGGTAGGTGTGAAGGTCGTAGATAGCGAGCAGACGACCGAGAGAAGACTCTACTAATCCAGTGTCGCCGACAATTCACAGCTTGGCAAGCCAAAGAGAGGGCCTATAGGAGGAGAGGAGGAGAAAAAGGGAAGTGTTTCCTAGGGAAATACAAAGACACATGGATACAGGAGGTCCAGGTGGAAGACGACAGGCAGGGAAGCAGGATGTAGGATGGCTGGAAGGCCACTGTCTCGCGTCATGGCGCATAGGTACGATGAGATGAGCTGCAGAGCGAGGGCCACTCGGAACGCTGGGCAATGTGGGTGGCTGGGGATAGGTGAAGTGTGGCACCTGGCAGGCGGCTGGACTCTGACGCTGGTGGCCGTTGTGGGATGGTCAATCACACCGCAAAGGAAAGAGAACACAAAAAAAGAGAGGAAAAAGAGAGACAGAGGGGTGCTCAAGCGCGACATACCGCGACAGCACACCAAACGGACGGACCAACAAGGCGGGAGAACCAGAAGCAAGGGAAAACAGGACAAAAGAGTGCCAACCGCCGAGGAACGGTCGAAGGAGAGAGTCAAGACGTAGACATTCCCGCTACAGAACCCAGGCGCGAAGGAAGGAAGAGCGACACCGGCACGGGAATTTGGCGCACGGAGCTCAAGGTCCGATGAGCTGCGCTCTTTATGGTGGCTACTTTTCGCTACGCTTTTCTCACATGATCTAACTCAACGACACAACACTATACGATACTAATCGAAACGAACCAGCCTGGGAGGTGTGGGGGCCTGGGAGGCGTGGATGGCTGGGAGGTGTGGGGGCCTGGGAGGCGTGGGGGGCTGGGAGGCGTGGGGGCCTGGGAGGCGTGGGGGCCTGGGAGGCGTGGGGGCCTGGGAGGCGTGGGGGGCTGGCCCTGGGTAGTGCTGGGGCCTCTGGAGAGATGGCGTCAGCCGGCTGGGGCTGGAAGCAGGGTCGCTCAGGCTCAGAGGAAACACATCAGAGCAGCATGGCACTGGAGGGAGGCGCAGGTGTGTCATCAGTGACCTAGAACAGCCAGCTTGAGCATCCACACACACACAGGAACACACATACTGTACACACAGACACACGCGCACGCAGGCTGATGGAATCACATGCACTCAAGCACTCAAGCAGTAAAGTCACACAGGAGGAACAACGAACAGCCTTGTTTAAATGCAATCATGTTAAATGACCTTGGCTGCTCCTCTAAACTGGGGTAACCCCCTGTGTATATTGAAGAGTGGTGAATATTGAGCTTGACTTCACCAACATAACAATACATGGAAACAGGATGAGCCTCGACTCCTTCTTGAAAGGGATGGAAAACGTCTATTGAACCATCTTATTGTCTCGTATAGATCCTGTGTCCCATCTAGCTTAGACCTGTGATAATCTGGTGGCCCAATCGATTCCCAAAGATTTCTGCAGTCCATCTTGGACCAATAGGCAGCTAGTGTGTTGTGTGCTGGTGGTGACAGCGTGGCTACGACAGCATGAGCACATCTAAGGGAAGCGTCCGGTGTTCTCCCTCTTCCAGCACAGCTCTGGTTCATATGTGCTCATAACCATTAATCTGACCATTAACTGTCACAGGGACAGTGCTACTCCAAGTTCTGTCCTTGAAAAATCCGCCCTCTAGTGTTCATGCAGGAAACTGCACCAATCTGTTCCTTGGTTTATGTAAGGCCAGGAACCATAATGTGTAGATTCACCTTATATGTATAATTGAAATACAAGCGATAAATAGATTAATAAACGGACACAAACAGATTTCAAATGAGTCAGGACACTTTTCCCAGCTTGCCTTGTCTAGCTTTTTATTTAATATTATTTAACCATCAAAAAGGATTTTCAGTTACTAGATGTAGACTGTTCTTAGGGATGTCAGTAAGACACAGATGAATTCTAGCAGTGCAATTTATGAGCATTGGAGCACAGCAATATTGTAGCACAAAGCATTGACACACGACCTGTCCCTTGAACTAGAACCCAGCCAAACGTACAAGGTCAGGGACCAAGGTGAGCGCAGAGATTTCTTCCAGACAGACGAAAAGCACAGCACTGTGTTGATCACTACTGTTCAATCTGAACAGCATTATGTGGTGCTGTAAAGGGGAGAGGAACACCACCAAATCTGGGCTGTATCGTGTCAATCGAGAGGTGCAAAATATTGTATTGGCGGTTAAGGGAGCATCCCAACATTGAAGACATTATTAGCCATAAAAAAGAAACATGATCTGGTAGAAATAAATATTACAAGTCACTGTCGATTATGGAACAATTAACAAATAATCAAAACAGAACGAACGAGCAAAAAGAAGAAATATCTCTAAAGTGTCAATGTTATATTGAACCAAATCTATCATATCTAGGAAAACCCAAAGTCATGGAAGCCCTCTATAATGAACATGGTTTTAAAGGCATGTCTGAAATTTCTACTGTCGAAGTTGGGTTGTGTGGATTATGATACGTTTCTCCATATACAAAAGCATCTTCAACGCTACTCTTCTCCAAATTCTATTCTTCCTCTATCGGAAGTGTAAAACGAAAACAAAGTCAAAGATCTAACCGACATCAAGATTGCAAGTAGAAAACGGCAGCCAAGGCGAGTACAAGCTCTCCCTCATCTCCGAGGACGAGCGAGGGCAGAGGATGACCACGGTCACCATGGTGATGGAGCGACTGCCCTTAGATTCCCGCTGATCCATGCTGGCATTTGGTAGTGGAGGGGACATGCCATCATGCGGTGTGGCATGATGGGGTCGTTCTGTTGTGTCCCATCGCAGGGGGGGGGGGGGGGGGCTTTCTGTAGCAGGGCTGCGGTCAGGGGCTGTCCTCACCCTCCCTCCCTCTCTCCCTCTCTCCCCACACGCACTGACTGTTTCCTGGGCAGGGGCAGGTCTCTCTCCACCACATCTGACACGAGCCGCTGGTGGTTCACACCATCATGACGGGAACATTCTGTCTACTTTCTAAGCTGCTTCAGATCGTGCTCCTCGCAGGCCTCTGACATGTTGGACAACTTGACCAACCCTTCTGCATAGACCAGAGGGACATCGGACACGTTTCTTAGAAAAGAACATTTCTGGGTGACAAACGGGGAAACGCTTTCCTTTTTCATTGCTATAGTTAGAACGGAAGTCGCATAGCATTCCCGTCCACTTTGTGCTTGTTAAGCTTAAGGTCATCTCTGTGAGACAGCAGGTTGCCACTTGAACAGCAAGGATGAAGGGCAGGTAGTGTTCTTTTTCAGGGGGTGGGTGGGGGGTGGGGGGGGGCAAACATAGGAGCAGGGGCAGGTAGGGAGAAGAGGAGGAAGAGAAACACAAACACAGAGACGAGTGAATAAGCCTGTGTGAGTGAGTGACAGAAGAGAGAGAGAGAGAGAGAGAGAGAGAGAGACAGAGAGAGAGAGAGAGAGACATAGACAGACAGAGAGAGAGAGACAGAGAGAGACAGAGCTAGAGCAACAACACGTGGGTGAGAAGCAGAGGGGAGTGACAGAATAAGGGGCATTAGCAGGAGCACCCCCCTTCACTGGCGGGCTGTTCCGGAGGCTTCTCCAGCTTAATGTCGATCACTGAGGGGGAGAGAGGTTAAGGATCACCATGTTGCAAGACAGAGGGAGGAGGCCCAGGGAGGCCTGGGAACTCCAGCCACGCTGGCAGGACTGTCCAAGCTGACTGCTGCTTCCTGAACAGACACCATTAACCATTAGCATTCTAGAATGACTGGTTAATCAAGTTCAAGAATACTGGAAGACTTTCCGTATGATCTACTACTTCAGCTTCAGTAAGGGGGTATGTTGTGGGTGCCCGACCTAGAATAAAAGTCTCACTTTTAGACCAGACTGACCTTTCTATATATAAACACAGAACTTCTGAGAACAAGTTCAACTGCCTTCAAGAGCAAGCACACACGCACACACACACGCACACACACACGCACACACACACGCGCACACACTCCCATCTGTAGAAGAAGGATACTGTCTTCTCTGCTCTTGTCCTGTGTGCTCTCCATGCCAGGGAGGGCGGCTGCCACCCGTCTGAACAGCTGCAGAGAGAGAGGGGGGGGAGAGCAAGAGATGAACATACATAGAGAGAGAGGACATTCAGACCGTTCACAATCCAGATGATCTCAGTCCACCCAACTCCACATGTCAGATCTTGTGCTTCGACAGGAGATTCATGAGGTCTGATTGGCAGTTCAGGAGTCATGGTTTGAGCTGATTTGAACAGAGAACGTGGAGTATAAGGTGCTACAGACCAAATCATCCAATTCATCTATTTAATTATGAACGAAAATCATCTTACAAAGTTCAAATTTGAAGGCAAGACATTTCGCAAGACCTTGGCATCTCAGATAGATTACAATATAAGTCAGTGATATAATAAATTTGAGCACACGCATTTTCCCCCCCACTTAAAAACTATCTTAAAGCACTTAAAGCGCAACTTATTATGTTCAATCAGAATGAACTCATTCACTCCTCCATTCACAACTCAAAGCTCTAAAGTGCATAATTTTGCTCCTAGGTAGACCAATCACTTCCAATCAAATGTGGGGCGAGGATGACTCTGAAAACTGTCCCACCTAGAGGAGCCCCTCAAGGCTGGAGGCCAGAGGAAGACCTGGACCCAGTCTGCTCATGGGTTCTGACCCATTTCGTTTCTGTTTTCAGAGAAATCCTGGATCCCAGCAAGATGCAGTGAAAGCCAGCATGAAACACACACACACACACACACACACACGTGTGTGAGGAAAACCTATGCACTGCACACACACGCACACACACACGTGTGTGAGGAAAGCCTATGCACTGCACACACATACACATGCGCTCTACCTGTTTGACATTGTAGCCTGTCTTTGCACTTGTTTCAATAAACAGAACATTCAGCTCTTTGGCTCTCTGTTCCCCTTCCTCTGTGGTTATCTGTCTGTGGTGAGCCACGACCCAGGACACACACACACACACGTCCACGTAACAGATGAACAGGAAAACACAAGACAGAAACAAAACAGAATGTGAACACATGGGAAGTAGAAGATGATGTGCGTCTCCTTCTGCTGCTGCTGCCGCCGCCCCCTTGGCTGCGACCGAACGGTAGCCACACCCCCCACACACACCCCACCCTCCCACCCCCTCTCCCAGGCCCCATGGAGCACCTCTCACCAGGAGATCCATACTAGAGACACAGGGAACTGAAAGCGATCAATTCCTCCGTCCTTGGAGATGACAGAAATGCTGGATGTCGTAGGGAAACGCCAATCGGATTTCAAGGGCTTGCACATGCCTTCCAATCGTCCTAAGTGGAAAATGACCTTGCCGTTTTGAAGCATGGCGATTGGACCCCCATAACTGGGACCCCATAACCCTATATTCAGCTTGGACCCTCAGCCTCTGACTAGGCGACCTTCGGAGGGAGCGCAGGGGCGGCAGCACAAGCAGCCAGGGAGGAGAGCACGTCTTTGTCGTACACTGACCTGTTTCACGTTGTAACCAGCTTTAGCGCTGGTCTCAATAAACATGACATTTAGCTCTTTGGCTTTTCTCTCACCCTCTTCAATAGATACTTGCCTGTGGTAGATAAGAGGGTTAACAATGCACACGGACACAGACAAAACTCCCGAAAAAGGAAGACAGTTCCACGTTATCCGTCCCTTTTGAATTGCAGTCACGTCACGCAGGCCTCAACAACGGCACAGCTTCTCCCCACCGGCTTACAGACCAGTGGGGTGAATCTTTTCAAGCTGTTTCACATTGATGTCTACAGCGGCTGAGTCAGAGGGGGGGAAAAAAAAGGGTCCAATGTCCCTGCAAGTCACCGCTCAGTCCCCCCCTGAGGGAGCTCTTGTTGCGAGGGATTCAGTGCGGCTGCACTCTTATTCAGCCAGCAGTAACAATCAGTAGGTTGATCAGTATGCTCTTACTGTGTGGCTCTCTGCTGGGCCAGGGGGGAGCTGTGTGAAGACGGGTCCCCTACCTTTTGTCTGCGAGGTCCGTCTTGTTCCCCACCAACATGATGATGACGTCACTTCCCCTCTCCGTCCGGACATCGTCGATCCATTTGGTGGTTTGCTGGAAAGAGTTGACGTCTGGTTGGAGAGAGGGAGGAAGGAGGAGATGGTAGGGGCTGGTGTTAGTCAGTCAGTCTGAGTCTGTGTTCGTCAGACAGGTAGGGGCTGTGGGCAGGGAGAGCATGGGACACTAACACTGTTGGAACCTTCTGGAACACACCTTTCTAAGGGTTGCTCATGTGGTTATGTTATGTTTGTGCTGCGTTTCAACTTATCCCTTAGCACCATCTCTCTTCATGTACTACAACAGACCAGTCGTTTTCACGCTGAACTATATCCTTCTAATCTGTGCACATCCTAGCTTGCTAATGATACCAGTATTAGTGGGAACATGAAAGCCACATCAGACTACATTCTCCTGAATAGTCAGACCCTGTAGAATAACTACTGCTGTCAGCTAGAATAAATGGTGGATGCCCTTTGAGAAAGACTGGTAATTCAACTTCACTCTTTAACAAATAATCAAGCTTTTGACAATATTGCGCCTAAATATGTCACTTTTAGGGATCGAGTCAAAACGTCGACTTTCATTAATCTGACCTGATAAGTAACTGTAACTAAGATGTAATCAGGAAAAACACAAACTCTAGTGTCATCATTTTCTCAGTACTAAATTGCATCTAACAAAAAAAATCTTTCGTGAATAAGCCAATCTGTGCGATGGATGAAGGTCCTTATCCGGACTAGGTAATAGTGTAATAGGTGCTATAGCTGTTTGTGGACCAAATACATAATATTGTTGTCTTAATCGATTGCAACATCAACTTGAAGAATCTAAAATGCACATGCCTATGAAGAAATGGTTCATAATATATTGCAGATAGTCAGGTGTAGTCATACACCACTCTGTCTTTTCATCTCAATGCTATATACGTCGACACTTAAGTAAATCTGAGTTATGTGAAAACCGGCGTGGAGCTGTGTACTTTGTCATCTGCCATCATAAATAACCGTAGTAGAACTCGCCCTCGGGACCAATAAATTGTGGGTTGTGGGATAGAAACAAGATCGTAGTAGTTGAAGGTCACCTTGAGAACTTAAGTATGAGTGAGAGATATGGGTACAGAAGAAGAGAGGGGACATGTATGGGCGTTGAGGAGGGTAAAGGAAAAGAGGGAATGGTGATATGACAGAAAGGGAGAAACATGAGGTGACTCCAAAGGTGAGTAGTCAAGTGGACGAGCTGAAGTGGGGGGATAGGCGGCAGGGGAGAACAAAGGGTACAAAAAAGACGGACTACTATTCTTGTCTTGCCACTGCCGCTCCGAAATCGAGCGATTAACGGTACCGCACCTCTACTGTGTGGATCTTCATGTATGACTACTCACGGTAGGTCACGGTGTGGTTTGTCTAGTTCTGCTTAGTCCTAGGATCAGATCTTCTCGTGGAAACCTTCATGCCTGCCCGCTGTGTCCACAGCTGCAGCCTAGACCTGTAGACACGCTCCACGTTCTAGCACCAGTCGAGTAACAGGCTCGCGGAATCGAGAGAGAGGGCGTGAGGGGCCGGGGTATGGAGAAGGGTAGAGAGGGAGAAGGGAGAGGCAAGAGGTACCCAGCGATTGTACGACCGTGTGTGTGGAGAGGAGGTTGAGAACTGGACGTGTGTGTTGAACATTTGAGGCGGTCGGATTGAGTGGTGTGTGCCGTGAATGGTGGGAGGCCAACACTAACGGCACCCCTAGGCGTGCGCGGGAAGTTGGGCAGCGGGGCCAGTTGTGAGGTCCGCTGTGTAAACGTTTCCACTGTTAGAAGACGGGTATGCCGTACAGTGTGTGAATGTAGCGATGGGAGTGGGTTATACATAGCGGACGAGTGCCGACCATGTGGCCGGACATGATCACTCGTGGATTTGGTTAGCGCTGGGAGTCATGAGGTCTAGACTGGAAGCCGGCTCCTCTGTCCCGCTCAGTGGTCCCACATGGCGGGCAGGACCTGACTCCTCGGAGTGAGGTGCCAAGTGAGGCGGTTGAGGGCCACGCAATCATATGGGTATAAGCGACACGCCAAAGCAAAGTAATAGGAAGACGGGTACTGATTAGAAATATGAGTGGGAAAGAAAAGGCGCTTTGGAAGAAGAGAATATTAACATGGACGACAAGTAGAGAACAATTTAAAGTAAATTCCAAACTTCGGCTTGAACAAGTAGAAGCTCTTGCAAACCAAGGAAAATGTGTTGTTGTTTTTTAACAGAGAGAATTGAAAGACAGAGAAAAAAAAATGAGAGAGCAAGAAAAAGAGTGAGAGGGACAGAGGGTTGCATGCAGGTGCGGGTGTCCTGTATGTGGGATTGAACGGTGAGCAGCCCCGGAAATCAAGAGTTTATTTGCAGCCTGCGCTTCGTCATGCTTCAACTTGAGAATGAACAAAACAGGAGAAGAAGAGGGAGGTAAAAGCAGAGAAGAAGGGTCGAGTGTCTTAAGGAGGGAAGAAGTGATTAGGGAGGAAGATGCCAAGGTGGAACCCATTTCCTGCAGGATGGGACAGCTTGGGAACGGAATCAAATAAAGGTTCTGTAACATCTGCTGCAGGTGTGAATGGCATCAAATAAAGGTGTGTAACATCTGCTGCAGGTGTGAATGACATCAAATAAAGGTGTGTAACATCTGTTGCAGGTGTGAATGACATCAAACACAGGTTGTGTAACATCTGCTATAGGTGCTAATTGGCATCAAATACAGGTTGTGTAACATCTGTTGCAGGTGTGAATGACATCAAATATAGGTTGTGTAACATCCACTATAGGCAAATCAGTTAAAGAACACAAAGAAAACAGATTTACATGGGTTTTCTCATGAATCGCTTTTATCATTAACAGCTTATATGATTAAGGTGAAATCACAACAGAGAAACAAGCCCACAATTTGGTATCTATGCTAAGTGTCAAGAAGTAGCCATCCGATTTGTAACTGAGCACTTACATGTTCACTGAACATGTAAAGAGAACATGTAAAGAGATAATAATGTTACATGTTTTTGATCTGCTTTCCACATTTCCCCACAATCAGCAAAGGACCAAAGTGAATGGATCAAGTATAAAGAATAAAACTTACTGTTCTGTCTTCAAGGTACATCGTTTTTGACAAGAAGTCTATTCCTATCGTGGCCTGGTGAAAAATCGAGACGACACGAGATTGAGAAAGTGGTAGAAGAAAAAGAAGAAAAAGAATGACTCCTGCGAAAAGCTTTACGTGTTTGTACTTTGTACTCTTCAATCTCACCTGATAAGTGTTGTCAAAGCTGTCGTACATGAAGCGGGTGATCAGTGAAGTCTTCCCCACTGAAAAGACCAAACACACAGGAAAACCTCAACGTTCTAGTTCATTTCAAAGACATTTCATACGGTTTCCCTGAAATAAATGTGGTATTTACACAGTTTCTAGGTGTTGGTGAATAGTGATATGGAAGACTATGTCAGTTAGGTACATTGAACCAGAAGGACTGAGGCCCATCCAGTTACCAACAATTAAAGGAACTCCAAGATGACCCCTGCCACATCATAGGGAGTAAGTTATTGGCTCTCACAACTTTGATTCAACATGGGCGTCATAATCTGGTCAAATGTATGGGTCATGTAATGCCCCCCCTCCTCCTCCTCCCCCTCAGCAGCCCCAAGCCAGGCCCACCCTCAGGAGGAATGCTGGGAGACTCTCCCTCTACTGCAGCCTGCAGCTCCAGCCAGGCTGTTCATTACCCTTCCACGCCCACTTCTCACCCTCAAGAACTACGTTACCCCACAAGCCTCCACCAAATACAGCCGATTTGGCAGATTAAACCAGGGAGTCACAGACTACGCAGACAGAAGAAGAAATCTCCGGCTCCTTTAATGACTTCCTCCGCTCCAGAGAATGTGTGACTGCAGTGTTCAGTTCCACCCCCACCCTCCTTTAAATCTCTCTTGTTACAGCTGTGTCACTGTAGCTACTGTGCAGCCCTGGAACCTGATCACCAGCGTGCAGGCAAACAAGCTCCACTAAATGTGAGTGCTATCGGAATGTCACCACCATCAGTGACTGTGCAGCGATGGCACTGAGAAGGGGCTTGTTGAGCAACTACTGATGGCTGGACTGATCTGATAGATGATAGACTACTGCTGTGGATAAAAGCATATCCAGATGAATTCAAGTAAATGAAATAGTCAAACCTTGCGTATTGATACTTATGTGTTGTATTTTCTTGCCTTACTTAAGTCTGAGCAAGAAAGAACAGTTTGGAGCAGGTTATAACATCCTCTGAGATGGAGAGTGTTGAGCTGATCCAGGAGCTCACGTGGCCTTTATTGAACTCCACCTTCGCTTCCTTCCTCAGTGAGTCAATTTGGTTCTTTCCTCACGCTTCTTTCTCTGCATGTGTGTGGACAGAGTGGCTCAATGGTGCAGGGGTGGACAGTGAGGCAGCTAGCCCCACAGCTGAGACCGTAGCTGGACTGAGTTCAGCCACAAGATAACCTAAATCTGTATAGAAATATCTGCTGTCTCGTGGAGGAGAAATGAAGTGAACGATGAAGTCATGATGAACACATCTGCTTCCGAACAAAGCGGTGCGATGACGAGTGAAGCACGGAACGCCAACGCAGAGTACGGCGTGTGCGCGGCACACACCTGAGGACTGACGAACACTCCCGAGTGCCCACACAGTCTGCTCCAACATGTTCACAGGGTAGGAGTATAGGGTGTGTCTTTTCAACAAAGACAGGACTTCAGGCCTTTGTAACAGGCAGCCTGTCCACAGAGCCAGCTGGGGTCACTGGCAGACACGGGAGTCAGGCAGCTGAGACGCACACTTCCTGTCATCCAACAACCATATATGAGCCAATCCTCCGACCCAGTTTAGCAGAATATGTTGGCTTCAGAGTGCTGGTCATGCTAGTCCAACATCAGATAACAAATAGAGGCAAAGAGAGTTAAAGGACCAGAGGAAGATGGAGAGGTGCTGTGAGGGGTGGGTTTCAATGTGCCTTTGGCTTTAAGATGATTTCCCTTCAACTATTGAACTCTTTTATGTGTAGGCCTAGCCCAGTTCTTCAAACGGTGGCCATTGACCGTATCCTACCTCCGTGAGTGGCTGGGCTTGAATGCAATTCCACCATCTTGCTAAACAAGTCCCACATGCTTGATCAGCTGGCTGTTTCAAACTCCTACTTTTTAACCGAATGTTCGAACTGAATCTCAAGCACTCTTTCTACCATCGTTAGGCCTCTATTCACATACCACCTCCTCCAGACTGCCTCATAGCCCCTGAACACGAGTCTTAAGAGGTCGTGACTCCCCCTCCATTTCCAAAACAGCTGTTAAGGCAAAGGCAACAGAAGAAAATCTGTCTTTTCTATATTCCTAATTACAGGGCTTAGGTAGAGTTACTGTTTCAGGTCAGGTTAACTTGTCATGCCCATTATTAAGCATATCTTATACACCCAGAGGCAAAGTTCCACTCCCACACCATGTTCATGTTAAATGAATTGAACAACTCAAGAGTAACTACCATTTAAGACCTTTGGAATATTCCTTGACTTTTTTTGTTGCAATGAGCCTAAAGCACGTGCATCATACGGCTACAAGAAATAAAAGACTTAAGGAAATGGCTCAGACACATTCAGAGATTCTGTGGTTTTCACTGTCAAAATGACGTTCATCTGTTGCCTGTCATTAGACTACAGTCAGGGGGATATTTCTCCTACAGGAGAAAGGTTTAGTATCCCTCTGCATGTAACATCAAAATACTGACAACAGTACTGAACCAAAATGACACGGAACAGAGAAACCAAACACAGCACATAAGGATTGCCAGACCACTAACAAAACCAAACATCTTGACTGGCTGTGATGAATAGCTGTATGTTTGCTGCCAACTGCGTGTGTGTGTAAGCATGTTTATGACTATGTCTGATATGAGAACATATTGCCTAACATCCAACCTCCTCCAGTTGATGATTCCTATTTCTCAGTAAAAGGGGATAAGACATCCGTCCAATAGTAGCTCTATTCTTTCATAGTAAAACATATATGTACTTTATTAGTGGTAGAAAACAGGTTGACAATAGGATATAATCTCACATTGTAAACTGCCGTTTTCGCATTTAACATCTGTACTTAAATGAAATCAAGACGCCTCTGTTGGCTAGATGTCAGACCTAATCCAAGACAGGCCCTGGTGACCACAGCCCTTCCACTTGGCCTATTTAATCACTATATCTACCTGATAAAGTTTGGGAAGAACCCATCAGAACTCATACTATTCTATACTAAGGATAAAAGGCAACATTGAGTTCAAATAACACATTTCGCCGCTTGGTACTCAAACTAACCGTAGTTAAGATAGCCTGCTGACTGTTGTAACAAGAGCTGTTGACGTGTCTAGGACTGGGAAGCAGGCAGACCTTAGCCTAGCTTGCTAACGCTAGTTTACTTAGCTAGCCAACTAGCTAACATTAGCCTTCGTCGTTACAGTAGCTTTCTATTACACTTACCGCTCTGTTCGCCGAGGAATACCAATTTAAATTTCCTCAGCGGGTTTCCGAAGTCTCCGGCCGCCGACATGGCTGCAATGATGAGGCTATGCCAGTTGTGCACAGTGAGGTTAGCTAGCTAGCCAGGTGGCTATCCTACTTTTTAATAGGCTTGAGACTCTGAGTCGCTAGCTTAGCTAACTAGTTAAGTTGAGCTAGCAAGCTACTAAGATAGACTAGTTATCAAGTTGAAGGTTCGGGACACGTAGTCACCCAACAAGTTAGCTAATGCTAACTCAGTTATAACAGGTATCTAGCAAGCAGTTTGTGAACCTTTTTTCTAAAATAGTATGAACTCGTAGATCTAAGGATCGTAGTAGAGATTTTAGAGATCCATTGCCCTGCCGATTCTGTCCGTGCTCCTACACTTTCGACATGGCTAGGCTAGCTGTCAGCTGCTGCGAATACAACCCACACAGCAATTTGACTGACACAAGTCTGACCAATCCAAGTGTACTGACATTCCGATACATGAACGGCCCATAAATATGTGGAAAAAATGAGATACGTTTAAAAATGTTTTTGGTGAACTTACAACAGTACGAATTATCGGGGTTTTTTAAATCATTAAATTACTTTCAAGATATTATTTTCACAGGGATAATGGGTTGTATGAGACTATTTTGTGGTGAAAGCAAGATCTTCCTAGAAAACCTTTACATTTTCGTTATATTTTCATGCCACAACACATAAATAGCCTAAAAAGTGACTCGATGTGTGACAAAAAATTTTTTTAACATTGATATGTATGACATTAGTTTTGTATAATTATAGATTAATTACATCGTTACAACTTTTTCTGTATGCAATATCATCATGGGATACACATACAGCATGCAAACATTAATATCACATGCAAAATAATTATCGGTGAGGATTTATACTGTGGAACCACTGTGTTAAATAAAAAATGCGGAACTATTATTATTTTTCCACGGTTTAGATACGGTTAAGTCTATGTACGGTTTCGGAAAATGGACTAAACGGATATTGCGTATGTGCTCTTGGGGTGACGGCATGTGCACATTAGCTGTATTTCCTCTTAGTGAAGGTTTACGCTGTGCATTTTGCGTCCTCTCTCTGTAACTAGTTTGATCAAATACTGAAGCAATGAATCCGGTTATTCGAAAGGTATTGTATCTGTTGTCCAGATGTATTTTGCCACACGGATATGGTTGAATATAGCTAGCTAGCTTGTTAGCAAGCGTACACAAATTACTATAGTGTTCAAGGCTACTTGATAGAAAGGTCAAACCAAAACAGTCAAATGCACCCTAGAAAAAATGCACTTACTGATAAGTAACATATTGTCAAGCAGAAAAATCTCTCCGACTGGCTAAACATTCGTTACTTAAACGTTTATATCTGTGTAGGCTGTCACTGTCAGATGCCTTTTGTTTAGAATGCTATTTTTTCCAGCTACAGATTTCTGCCATTCAACACTCACGTGCACTGAACCAAGCAACGTCTTTGTTTAACCGGTACAGTAAGATTTATTTCATCAACCACCACAATGTTTATCATTGCCCGTTTGATCAGTTTTCCCTTTGGCTGCTGTGAATGTATTGGTGCAGTTCCTCTCTCACTTCTCTTCATTACCTCAAGTACGTTGGAGGCTGCTCTGAATGTGTTAATAGACACAGTTGTTGTTTTTTTCTTCTCATTTTCAGATTAAACATTTCAGTACAGCATCCTTATCAGGGTAAGTTCAAACATCTGCCGTGAATGGTTGTTTTGTTAAGTGTCTTCCATAATCAACTAGTTGTTGTTCACAGGGAGCTTGGCATCAGCAAATGTAAGGCAATACAGAAACATGCCTACTCATGGAATAGGCAGATACAAGTACCTGTTACCAAGAGAAGCAGTAAGTAGAAACATCTCGTCTTGTTCTCCGAGACTGGGTCAGAGCATTTGGTTGTGTGGTGGTACTATGTGTTGTATAATATGTATCCAAGGCTTAAGGATAATAACCGCTGGTCTGTGATGCTTGTAGCCTAAGAAGAAGAAGGAGAGGAAACAGATGAAGAAGATCAAAAGTCCAACAGACACAGAGTTCGGGACCCTGAACGTGAAGGTGTCTGGTTACGACATGATCCTCGTGGAGCACTACATGCAGTACGTTCACAACCTCTGCAATCGACTAAAGGTCAAGGTGGATGAAAGGTAGGAGACGGTGCGATAACCAATATGGTTTGTTGTTTTATCGCGTTTATTGTCCATGTAACCAGATGATGCTCTTGAAAGATATATAATGTATATATAGTCTTAAGAAGTATACCGACATCATTGCAGAATAATTTCATGAAACCTTTTAAAGATAACAAAGTTGGATATTCTAACTCTGATCCGTGCAGCTACGCTTTACCCACAAAGAGCACAGAAGTCATGCTTATGCCAGAACAAGGCACCAAGATGTATGTTGACGCCATCCTCAAGACACATGAGCGAGTTATTCAGGTATACTTGAAGACATAATACACGTTTCACGTATGCCTGTAGCATTCTACCTCCTGAGACGAAACATTGAAAGGTTGCCAGGAGATGTTTATCGTCAGAGAATACCTGTTTTTGTGTCTCATTCCAATTAACAATTTCCCATGTTTTGCCCCCAGTTGAGCCAGCTGAATGCTGCTCTGTGTCCCATCTTCATGGAGGTTCTGTTGAAGAATCAGCCCGAAGGGGTCCAACTGACTGTAAAGCAGGTAAGCATAGTGTACTTTGTTACTGTTTTCCATGGCAGCTGGTTCATCTTCATTCTTCAGAAGGTAAACACATTGTCCTCTCACTTTCTACCCAGCATACAGAGGCAGACTTCCTGTTACGTTTCAAGTCACGTCCAGAGCTTGAGGGGCTTCTCGCTAAGATGAACTAGAGACGTCATTCCACTATGAACAGGCTGGACAGCTTTTTTCACTTTTGGAAGAATGAAATGTACATTACTTTTTTCAACTTGTGAAAAGTTTATTCTATTGTGTATAATAAATTTTATTTTGGTCGTGGCAGTGAATAAAACGTGTTGGGAAGTGGCAAGGATGTTAAATTTTTCTCTTTGGACATTTAACACATTTAATTGTATTACATGCATCGTGCGTACTTGTGAGTGTATTGTATTTGCATTATTTAAACCGAAGCCGCTCCGGTTTACAAATGTGCTTTTTTTCCCAGTATTCATTTCGGTGCGTCCATAGCAACCAAATCTAGAGTTAGCAACGAAAAGGTTGGAAGTCTGTTTATAGTACAATAGCCTACTGTTTGAGAACGCAACTACACAACGTTTAATTATTTAAGTGAAAAAATGGGCAGAGATTACTATACCGTATTGGAAATTTGTAGAAGTGCCACCGACGCAGACATCAAGAAAGCGTAAGTTTAGGCCTAAGTACTAGTACGACCATCCGTAGCAAGCTAGGCGTACTGTAGACTAGTTAACTGCACTATGAGCAATGTAACGTTACTAGTACCGTAGAGACGTAGACGAATGTCACAAGAATTAATACAGTACAGTAGCCTGACAACACTCAAGGTCAATTATGACGGGCTGGTGATTATTGATGCATTTTTGTAGATACCGACAACTTGCTTTGAAGTACCACCCTCACACAAATAATAAACCGGGTGCTAAAGAAAAATTCAATCAACTTGCAGAGGCCTACGACGTTTTGAGCGATCGTAAGTAAACCATGGGTGTTTGGTGGCGCAATACTGTACTGACTCTGTATTTAGCCATAAAATGATCTCCAGTCTACAGGGCAAATGTATATTAAAAGGGGAACTTTTGCAATTATTTTTTAGAGCCAACTGTTTTACACAAATAGTTGCCCTAGGTAACGTTAGCTGTAACATTGGTCCGTATGGTCATATTAATAATAGTCCATTGCAGCTCGAAAAAAGGCAACGTATGACAAATTTGGGGAAGAAGGTTTGAAAGGTGGCATCCCACCTGAGTTCGGAGGGAACGGTGCTTGGTCCTCTGGATACGTCTATCATGGGAACCCTGACAAAGTATTCAGACAGTTCTTTGGAGGTGACAATCCATTTGCAGGTAAGCAAAAGCAATACATGTAAAGATGCTTGTTTCGGTGAAACCACACCCATAGTAATGGTGCGGCTTAATATTTCAGACTTCCACACTAAAGATGGGAATGAAGTTGCCATTGGGTTTGGTGGTCTGCGAGGGAGAGGAGTAAAAACACAAGACTCCCCCATTGAAAGAGATCTGCACTTGGCCCTGGAGGATCTCTTCTTTGGATGCACCAAAAAGATCAAGATATCCCGTAGGGTAAGAGCCATGGGACTACCGTGCTTCAGCCTCGCATGACCACTTAGCAACAAACAACATTGCGACATGCAGTACTTTTTCTCAGGTCATGAATGACGATGGGCACACCTCTAGCATCAAAGACAAAATACTGACGATTATCGTAAAGCCTGGATGGAATGAAGGCACAAAGATAACGTTCCCAGAGGAGGGGGATCAGGTGTGGCTGATCGCTTTTTACTCCCACATCACTACCGGTATCTCTATACGACACTGTTCCATATGTATGGAATATTCCTGTGAATGTTGTTGCATTCAATCTATATGCCATCATCAAACATTAACGAGCCAACCTTTTGATATATAACCATTACTGCCCCAGAAGGGAATGAAATGCATGCATGTTCATGATGCTGAATAACTAGAGGTCCAGTCAGCCCATTCTGCACCCTTATGACCAGGCTTTTCCCCTCACAGGGACCCAATAGTATTCCTGCAGACATCGTGTTTGTTGTTCGTCAGAAAAGTCACCCCCGGTTTGTACGGTCTCACAATGATCTTGTCTACACGGCTCAGATCACTCTGGAAATGGTAAGAACCTTAACCAACATGAGCGTTGTTCTTCATGATTAACATCACCACCTGCAACAAGTCTACTTTCACTCCTCAGGCCCTGACTGGTTTTTCTATTGACGTGGAGACACTGGATGGCCGACTTCTTAACATACCCGTCAACGACATCGTTCAGTGAGTGATCTTTGTACCGTTCCGGTTGACATCGTAGGTTCAACAAGATGTGAATTGTCAATAGCCAAGGGTAAAATAGGGGTTGTGGCTTTAACAATTATACACAGTTAACATTGTTCACTTCTACCCAGCCAAAAATACAGTAAAGTGGTGACTGGAGAAGGGATGCCTCTATCCCAAGACCCTACCCAGAGGGGAAGCCTCATCATCCAGTTTGACACAGAATTCCCCCACAAGCTTTCAGCTGAGAAGAAACGCCTGATCAAGCAAGCCCTGGCTGTCTGACGCACTGATAACTACACGACCTCCGACCCCTAAAAAGTCACTGCAACAGAATCTTGAGACGAGAGAAATAAAAGAGACTTGTTAAATTTTATTTTATGCGTCAAAGCTTTAAAATACAGAAAGGACCAGCTTTTCAGTACAATGGAGAGAAAGTGGTGCAAGAGACTAGTTGGTTATAAAAAAAAAAGATTGAAGGTAAACCCAGCATGTAGCCAGCAGCCTGCTCTACAGAGGGGCAGACCAGCTGTGGTGGGCCGTCATCATGGCACGTTTCAGCTGCTCGTATGTCACGAACATCACAACGTTCCAGGATCCCAGCCGGAGGAAAGACGGCATGAACCTAGTGCACAGAGAAAAGCCATGCACCGTTAGGGCTATACTACCCTTTCTTCATAAAATGTAATGCAGTTCAAAGTTGCCAGACTTACCCCTTATAAAAGGAAAGGGGTCCCTCCTTGGTTGCCATAGCAAAAGCACAGTTGAGGGCACCTGTATACTGGCCCAGGGCAGAGTTCATGTATCTTGTCTTCACCACATCTACAGGTGAGGCTATTACGGTAGTGCAGAAACCAGCACCAAACGCAGCTGTGAAGTGGCAGGGGAGGTCATCTGTAGGGTAAAAGCATATGGAGAAGTCTGACAAATGAAAAGATTAAGCACGTAAACAGCATCATGCTGAATGGCAGTGACTTACCGGTCAAAGGTGTTGATCTCAGCAGGGCATCTTTGATGAGGTCATAGGTCACCAGCTCAGTGCAGTTCACGATTGCATTACGTGCAATGTTTGGGCCCGTACCTGCGTGTTGACAGCAAAACATCAGTAACGCACAAACTAGAGAACCGACAGTCCACTTGAAGCAAATATTACCTCTCCACAGGCCACGAACGCCTTCCTGCTTTGCGATGGTCTTGTAGGCATCCATGGTTCCCTGGTAGCGCCGGCTTGGCCCAGAAGTGCTGGCCTGGGCCTGGAAGCGCACCTTTACTACGTCGGTAGGCTGGGCGAAGGCCACTGCCATAGCGCCAGTGGTACACCCTGCCAGGAGACGGCTACCAATCCCAACATCTGAGAAAAGAGAAGCATCGAATGAACAGACGAGCAGCAAACATCCCGCTGAAGAGGGAGATGCTGGAGTATGACACTTACGGTCTGAGCCTTTGGTGTAGAACTGCTTGACAGAGTCATAGAGGCCAATGCGGACAGAGGCGAAGCTCATCTGTCTCTGCAGTCCGGCCACCAGCCCATTGTAGAGGCTTCTGGCCCCTTCAGTGCGCACCATGGTGGTGATGGTGCCAAACACGCCTCGATACTTGACTGTTGTTCCATGACTAGACACAGCTGTGCCTTTTGCCTCTCCCTGGATCTGTGCAGGATAAAAGGGGCATGGAGACACTTAGACACTCAGGATGGGGGGGAAGGGTGGGGGCACTGGATAAGGGTCCAGGAAACAGTGGCCATGATGCAAGGTCCAGTATCCGCAGAATCCTAGGGGCTTACCCTACTCGTATGGGAGGAAGCCAGGCAGAGGAGAAACAAAAAGGATAGCATCAGCTATTAATGTGACAACCAGGTAGACATGAGTCAAACCTTTGTCTACCCAAGAAAGAGGCTGGTGCATGTACCACTTCTAACCCCTAGATGGCAGTGTTGACATGCCAATTCTAGCCCATTTAAAATCTGAAGTCAAGTACTTCTTGAAGGCTAATAGAATCACCCATACCTGCAGTCGGACTTTGGCCGTGTCCAGGGGAAAGGTGAAGAGGTCAGCAATGCAGGCTGCAGTTCCAGCTCCTATAAACTTTACAGCTGCAGTAGGAGGCACATCAGCAGGTCTGAATCCAACCATGGTTTTGGTTTTTTTAGAAGATCAGTGAAGCGTAAAAGGTGGCACGGGGACAAGAGGTGAACACAAGATAAAGGAACTCTGCCCGGTACTGTAGGGAAGAGAAAATGGAGTTGTCAGGCTGTGTTTGTTATATAAAAAGATCAAAATACATGTTACAACACTGCCAGGAAACTGAAATTTTAACTCCATTATTCAATGATGCAATTCTTCACAGCATCTACAAGTTAAAAAAAGTAACTTTTTTTTTAAAGTTCAAGTGACCAACTGGCATCAACCACCACATCCACCCCACCCCCCGCTTCTGCATTGGCGGATCTGCCTGTTGCTAAGTCAGTAGCGACAGAGCACAGTACAAAAGGAAGTACTGTACACGGTTGTTTTTGCAGTGCTGTTATCAGATGGCTATTCAGGCTACACTGAACACGAGCCCACAGTGGGACAAAGGAACACGAATCCATTTTTAGAAAGGTCTCAGACTTGTAACGACACAATGATGTAGCTTACATTTAGAGTTACTATTCCCACTGAAAGTTTAAAAACGTTAAACTTACCTTTATTAAAGCGACCCAGGACGGAGATCAGGATTCTCTAAAGGCGTCCCTCTGATCGAAATTACTTTCACCTATAATTTTCTTGCCTTGTTCTTCCATAGAAAAAGCTTCAAAAACGGTATACCCAAAAAACATATCAAAAAGTCTGAAAAACAAGAGTAAAAGTTTGGTTACACGTCAAGAAAGAAAAACATGTTACGCACATTTACTACGGCAAAGACACCTAAAACACGAAGTTGAAACTTTACCTTCTATTAAAAGGTGAAATGGTTTTACACAACTTCTGTCGATGGTACCGATGTTGTTGTAAGCTTATGTAACTTGCCGGGTCTCAAAGCTTCTGCTGGCGAACTACAGTTGAGAGGAGAGGAAACAGCTGTGTTTTATACCCCCAGGAAACCATGACACGTCATGACAAAACAGCTGTGTTTGTTCTAGCAAAGCATGCCGCGTGGTTGTGCAAACAGCACTTCCTCATTTGCCAAGGGAACACGTGTGGTCGTACTTTGGATGATAATTGATTTACCTTGTCAAATAATGATGTTATTTGGTATCAGTCTAGTTTTCGTACAAACGAATCAGATAGGTCCAGCAAGGAATTCGTAATGTGCCGTGGTACATCTCAGAACATGTAGGCATAATTGCCGGTTTCATGTTGATTAATAATGTGATCCGTTTTCTTAGACTGTGTGTGCGTCTCAGAAAAAATCGGTTCAAATCTCAGGTTAAGATTGTTGAGGACGCTAAACTGGACTGCAGATGGTATTGTGGTTTCCTGTGCCTGTATCTTGAGTTGAGTTCAGATGCCCCGTTGTACCAACAACTTGGGGACGATCCATCTTTGAAAAGTACAGTTTTAGTCGGCATACAGTCGAGGTAGGTCAAACAAATAGCTCTGAAAGAACATACAATTCAGACCGTAATCTCTGACCACCTCTCCAGCACATCGGTAATCATTAGGCTTTAAAACAAATCAGCAATTCACATCACGTGACACGCTCGTTTTTTGTTGACGAAAACATGATAACAGAGTTGAAAAGTTTCAGCTTTATTCATATACAATATTTATTTCGAGTAAATACAATGTATGGCATTACAAAATAGATATCAGCCCTGTGCTGATCAACCAGTGAGGCACCAAGCGCTCTCATCTTAATAAGAACATTTCGTGTAAACAAAGAAATATGTACATAAGATCAGCTACAAAATGAAACCTGCACAAATACCTGTAAACTTTGCTTTTACGCAGTTATTGGAAAGAAATGGAAAAATGGCCACATCTGTCTGTCTACTCCATTCTCTGTCCTGCGCTCAGGCCCTGAAACTGCAGTCAACTGGGAAATACCATCCATGCATTTCCACGTAACGTACTTCATAATCCACTCCATCATAGGCTAGGCACAGACCACCGCTGAATCTTCAAAGGAAGCGTTGTGGAGTACCGGAGTTATGGAGGGACCTTGCGAGACATCGTATTCAGCCATGCCGGCACGGCTATGTCCAGTACAAACATAGAACCAGGAGCAAAAACTGCGGGCAGGTATCAGAATGGTGACTCCCAGGATTGATGTGCTCTCATCATAGCCCTTTTGATCTGCTCGTACGACACAAACATCACTATATTCCAGGACCCCAGTCGCAGGAAGGAGGGCACGAATCTGGATAAGAGGAGGCAGGGAAATGTTATATAATGCTGTTCAATTCTGTCTTAACATATGTATGTGTAGTAATCTCTGAGGATGGCATCTAAAATGTGCTGGTGCGTGGCTCTTGTGCCTACCCTTTATAGAAGGCTTTGGGCCCCTCCTTTGTCATCATGGTGATCGCACAGTTTACCGCGCTGTTATACTGTCCTGCGGCTGAATTCATAAACCGAGTCTTGACCACATCTACAGGCGATGCCACAATAGTGGTGCAGAAACCCGCTCCGAAAGCAGCCGTGAAGTGACACGGTAGGTTATCTGCAGTCGTGGGAAAACAGGACGGCCAAGTCAACGTTTTCACATGTTGATTTGGCGTGGCGCTAAGCGCTGTCAGGATTCATTCCGTTATTTGCTCACCTGTCATCAGGTCATATTTCAGTATGAGTTCCTTGATAAGATCATAGGTGACCAGCTCCGAGCAGTTCACGATGGCATTGCGCGTGATGTTAGGCATGCAACCTGAAACAGGAAGTAAACATGAGAAAAGTGCCCTAATCGTATTTCAGCTTTTAATACAGGACTACTTGATCATAGGGAAACTGCTGACTCACCTTTCCAAAGGCCCCGCACACCTTCATCTCGGGCAATGGTCCGGTAGGCATCCATGGTGCCGTTGTACCTCCTCACACCATCAGCCAGGCGGACCTGAGCCTGAAACCGTACTTTGACCACATCGGTGGGCTGAGCGAAGGCCACAGCCAAGGCTCCGGTGGTGCAGCCAGCCATCAGCCGAACGACAATACTAGCATCTGCAGGAAGGTGTGAATCTTTAGTTAAGGATTCACTGCCAAGTAGTCATGGAAAAATAAATGAACAACTGACCATGCATAAATGCATTGTGTTTTCACAAGATATCTGGGATGATAAAAACTAAGGAGGCTGCGTAAAACTCACTCTCGGAGCCTCGGCTGTAGAACTGCTTCATCGAGTCATACAGGCCGATGCGGACCGAGGCGAAGCTCATCTGTCTCTGCAGTCCGGCCACCAGCCCATTGTAGAGGCTTCTGGCCCCTTCAGTGCGCACCATGGTGGTGATGGTGCCAAACACGCCCCGGTACTTAACCACATGGGCCCCCTGCACTACCGATTCTCCTTGAATCTGGGTAATGAGACACATGGTACTGATCACAGCTGATGGCAAGCAGGCCAACTCTGCCAATGTTATATATATATATATATATAATCAAATCTTGGGCTGCCTAGCAAACCAGTACGACCCTTACCTGTAGTCTGACTTTAGCTGTATCCAAAGGAAATGTGACCAGGTCAGCAATGCATGCTGCCGTGCCGGCACCAAAGAATTTGACTGCAGCCGTTGGTGCCAGGTCTGTGGGTTTAATGCCCACCATAGCTGTATCGGAGCAGAGGGGTGACTGACAAGTTCAGTCTCTTGATGGAGCTGTAGTCCCACACTGACCACCTAATGTGGTTACCTGAAGGGATAGCAAAAGGATTGCCTTGCATTACATCACTTGTATTTCCACATGTAAAGTTCTTTCCAAAAAAAACGTGGTCCAGTTATATTATAATGACAGATTGAGAATAGCTGCCCTCCCCACCTGTTTGAGTAAAAAGTGTTAAAGTCTCTCCCAAGGGTATACTTGTATATGTGTATAGCTGTTGAATGTCTCCACCTAAACAAGCAGTGCAGCGTATCACTAATTGTGAAAAATGTCAATGTTTTACTTCAAGAATATGGTTTCTATGTCCAACCTTACAAAGTGTTTTGCTGACATTACACAATCACAAAACTATTCCTATAATTATCCTACATCAAGCCAACACCTCGACTCTCACCACTACCCCATTCTCTACTATTATGAATTTACTCTAATGAATTTGGTAGGTATCATTCTGGATATCAAAATGTATTTTAGTTGAAATACGAACTATTCCAGGTGCACACATGACCAGTCATGTTTCTCTGTCAATTGTTGTGTCATTTCTTATGCATAATGACATAATATACTCCAACCGATAGTCATTCATCACTCCATTCAATGCAGTTACCTGTTTGGCTTTTTTCTCTCAAAATGTAATCCGTTATATGGTGGTAAAGTTAGTTAGATCCTCAGAACCTCAATAGATACTTCACGCACTGACTGAGGAGCGCTCCATGGGCTCTTCAATTTATAGACGCCTCTTGCGCGCTACTTAACCTGTCAAGTTTCTTCTTGCCACAGAATGCACGCGAGCGTCAAGACGGTATCTGTATCTCCGGTGTTTACGTCAATACAGCGTGTTGTTGGTCTGCGCAAAACAACCGTATTTCTCTATATTAGATCAAACGGAATGCCCATTATTTTAATATATTACAAATGCACAGATTATTTTGTTTCTTTAAGGTTGGCTGTATTTCAGACAATATTTTCAGCATGTGTGAGGGATGTGATTTGATCTGATAAACTTTGTATAATGAATGACGGGGGACAAATCATTCATTGTTCTACAGATATTTTAAAAAACGGTAATCCCTTTATTGATGAAGAATATTTATGACACTATATTTATGCTACATAAAGATAATATTTAAAGAAGTCAACAGTGTTGCAACCTGAATTTACACCACAAGAATATATGTTCTTGCTTTCATGTTTTCGTCTCAATTTCCACAAATCACACTTTACGTGTGGTGATAGTGCATATGATCACATCACTTACGCACAACAAGAACACTGCCAGTTTCCTTGTCATTCTCCTATTGGTCTGTGTATGTAGCCAATCAGACAAAGGGGCTGGTCTAGATTCCATAAGTGCCATTCCATGTGCATCCAACATGTTAACAACTCGAACTTCAGGGCAGCTCAGTTTTAAACCCTGACTGAGGTGGTGGGTAAGCTTTTACCTTACTGTCTTACTGTAACACTGTAACTACCCCCAAAACTCAAATGGCATTTAACCAACTATTGATGGAAACAGCTGTCAGTCTAGTCACGTGATGGGGGTCAGATCAGACGCTAACTTGACCACATTGTGGTTTATCCAGAGTTTTTTCTCACTGTCCCATGCATGCATGCATGATGAGGTCTGCCTTTAACCCTTTGGGTTGCGCGTTGGAGTCCTCCATCGATTATCAATTAACCTGCAGAAGCATTTGAGAAACCAAAATGTTTACCACTATAGGCAGTTTTCCGGCTCAGCCACAAGTCCCCCCCCCCCCACTCCATTCCGTAACACAGCCTCAACACAGCACGAGGATGACAGTTTTGGCATCCCGATAAACCTATGAAACGCTCTGAAAAAGGGAACCGCCATGCCTCTCAGCCAATCCATGCCTTGGGGTGAGGTGGGTGGACTAACAGGGCATCTGTATGTAATCAATCAGATGACTCAGCATCTGGCTAAAGCTGGAAGAGTTAAAGCAAAGACTGTCCTCTGGTCGCTTTCATCTGCAGTAGTGATGTTCAGCTGACACACACCATTCAACTCCAGCAGAGTTCCAGCCTGACTAACCCTGTACTCCAGTCTTGCCTGTTCAGTAGATCTGGCCTGTGACTGCTATGCATAATACTTCAGATATAGAAAAACCAGTTATCTGGCCTCTGGTAAACTGATACAATGAAATATTGAACTAAGTCATCATCAGTTGCATGCTTTGTCTCTCTTTAAAATATACCCACAAACAATCTGTGAGATTCGGAGAAATTCCACTACAGTATGGAAGTCAGCGTTCCACAGGTGTGGAATTCATTGGCAGTAGCACACCAAAACACCACAGCCTTGTTTTTCTGTTAGAGCCACCGGCTACAGATTTAAACATGTAAATCATGTAGGTATGACACACCGTGACACATTTACTGACGAAAGATCTGGGCGCTGCTGAACCCACCTGCTGGTCTCACCTCCAGCCTAAACCGGTTTCCTCGATCTATAACCTTCACACAGTCTGTCGCTCGATCTGGTAAACAACCACTTCTTTCAGCCCCACCCATCCTGCTCTCACCCTCCCAAAAGGAAACTCAACCTGGGTACGAAAGGCTCACAGACACCAGACACCCCAACTGCCATGTGCTCTGGCTAAGTGTAGTCAAACAGACGATTCCTCTAACTCTATAAATACATCAGGCAGAACATCCCTATGAGGTTAATAGAGCAGACTGACCCAATGGAAAAGTGCGCGCGAGCGACTGAAGTATGTGGATGTCCCTGCGTGTGTGCTTGTTGTTTATTTATTTGTGACCTGTGCTGTCATGTTATGCTGCACACTTTGTCATTCCTCGAGTGTGTTTACTGGCGTGGCGAGCGACAAGCTTGCGGGAACATCTGTAATAGCTGGGCTCCTGTTCTAGAACAGTTTCAAAGCAAACGTGCAGACACTTCCCCTATGAGCAACACAACAGAAATGCAGTTAGGCAATATTGACAGTGAGAATGTGCAACAATTTGAGTAACTATAAACTATTTCAATAACCTAATTGGATTTAATCTCGCCTCAGTAAAACCTCTGCTCATTCATATCACTGAATTACCATGCAGAGTTGACTGAGTGGGAGAGTTAAACTAAATAATTCCAGTTTCTGGATTGCACATGCACCTTTGTAATAATGTGTCGGTTGAGGTGTGGGATAGCAAATAAACACGTTTGTCAGCTGAAAAAGAATGTCTTTCGTTCTAACAAAACAAGACGGGTTCAACGCAGAAAGGACATAGGATGTCCAATTGCAGGACGGGAGAGGCTTTTTTATTGCTGTGGCAGAAGTATTTTCTGTGGAGAGCGTCGCTAAAGTACGTCAGACGGTGTGTCCTTTCTGTAGAGTCACGGCCCAGTGCTGCACCTGCCTGAACAAACAGCCCTCCCAGCCCCCTCCATCCTTCTCCCTGAAGCCCTGCCAGTGTACTAAATAGGGTAAGCTGCCCACTGTCCAAACCCCCCCAGTAGTGCTGTGGTACTTGGCACGGCCATTGGCCCGCCGGTCTTTGCTGCGTGGTCAGCTGAAGGAAGTTTGGGGGGAGCAGAAACACAGAGGCTGCCCTGACAGATGTTGATGCAGCATATGTAGGAGTACAAGATTTACGTATTTTCTGAAAGGAAATAAGGATATTACAAGCACAGTGAAGCCTTATGAACCTGGTTTATCAATGACAATGAACAACTGAACTGCTTAGCTATCACAACATAGTGGATTGCTATTGTCAGAGATATGATGTTTTGGGTCACACTGGAAATCTTTCATTCATGAGCTGACAGTATTTACAAGGAAAGTGTGTATTCTAATAAATCACTGAACATAGTGGATGATTCAGTGCTCTATTTGGACGCTTGCTTGGCACAGCCTTGCTGGACACCACTCTGGATCAGATGCCAAATGCCAGCAAGCTGCAAACCCTGGGAACGTGTTGACCACAGGAGAATCCAGCCTGTCTGACTTTTTTGCAAGTAGGTCTGTTCACTCATGTCTCTGGTGGACCCAAAAGACAATTTAACCCACTTTCTGAAATGGGTCAACCCCTGACAAACAGTTGAAATCCCATACTGTCTTAGATGTTGGAAAAGCTTGCGTGGCATTGAGTTAAGAGATGCAGTAAGCTTCCAAAATGTACAGTCAAAATGGGAACAAAATCCTCCACTGTCACCCTCCTGAGGAAAACTGCTGAAGTTTGTCAACATTATCGGTTATTTTCCAGAGTTGGGAGAAGTTAGTAGAACGAACTGATATAAAAAGAACAGTGTAGAACATGCTGTTCTGGAACATTGTTGGAGTTGTTAGGGTAGCTGCACTCAAACAAACTACAGGGGCCATAGGTTGTCTGCAGTGGAGTCTTCTGTTTCTAATAAAGGGATTAGCAGAGGGGGGAGATAGTCACATGTCCTTGTATGGATTTACTGGTGTGAGCCACACAAGATTCCAGTGTCACGATATTAACAGAGACACTGCCTGTGTCCATAGCAGTGGTCCCGGACCCACACTAACACAATCTGAAGTATATTTCAGATGAGGAAAGGTTGATGTAGGAAGCAAAAAATAGCACAGCTCTTGGTCTCTCCTCAGTGGGTACTGTTGGGGGTGTGGAAGGGGAGGATTTGGGGTATCGTCAAATGAATGGATGAAGTACATTGTATAAGGTTATTGGAGTTTGCCAAAATTCCGCACTAATTTTGTGATTCCAGATGTGCAGTGACTCAGCATGCTGCATATATTTTTCAGCTCAAATCTACATGTTTGTTGGATACATGTGGTAAGAAGACACAATAGGAAAGCAAATGGCTGTCATGCTTTTGTGTAAAACACACAACAAATCTAATCTCATGCGCTGCTGACATGAAAGATTGTTTGGACATTTGTGCGAATAGGGAAATTGCAAAGCTGGCTAAACTTGTATGTGTTCATGTAGCTGCTCACCTCTACGGTCAAGTCAGCAGGAATTCAGTTTCACTTTAAACGTTCTGTTTAAAAGTTCTGTTCTGTTTAGAAGTTTAAAATCTACTACATCAGCTTTTCTGGTCTTTAACAAATTGTACAAATGTGTCGAAAGTCACGAGTAAAGCACAACACCATTATGTTCATCTTTATTATCATGTATTGCAAACTCACTTTCAAACTTCACATCTTCCTGTTATCATCAACAACAGACCTGTTTCAAGAACAGTTTGTTCTCTTTGGTGTGACGTTCTTGCACTTCCTCAACATTCAAACAAAGTTTGAACGCCCCCTGGTGGATTTGTTTTTCCATCAAATAAGAAGCAGAGGCAATAGCGTCCAACAGCTGACTCTCATACTGAAGCACATGGACAAAATATCAAAGTCAGAGAAACATCTTCTCACTTCTACATGGTTGTAAGGACTCTCACTGTACAAAATACTGGCTCTGGAAACCTGGCACTAAGTTCACACAAGTTCAATACTTCAATCCTTCATTACTTTTGAGCACAGTTCCACAAATAGACCAATTTAAATTAATGGTGTTTCGTGAAGCAGAGGCAGAGGATATGATCTAGAAATGCACCTCCTTGTTAGATTCTCTGATCAGGCTGTGAGATACGCAGGTCTGGGGAGCTGAAATGGGAGCTGGCCACTGTGCATGTGCTGAGATAATGTACCGCAATGCTGTAGGCTGTGCTGGAGTCCAGACCGTGGTCCTGGCAGAGATGCTGGCTGAGGTGCTGAGCTGCTGGTGGTACCAGACCCTCTGGATGGGTCAGGCTCAGAGAAGAGCTGCATCTGGCCAGACTGTCCTGCATGTGCTCCCTGTACACTTCTAAGAGCTTGTTCTCTAGGTAACTATTCAGCATGGAGTTAGACAGAGGCTCCCTATTCAAAGATATGCTACCGTCCATGACCAGGTAACCATCATCATGCAGAGGCTGGGCCGCAGCTCTTAACTCTGGCTCCACAGGCCCCTGGGTCTTATCCAGGATCTTATCCAGGTACTGGGGCTGTAGCAGGGGTCCCTGAAAGATGCTGTCCTGCTTCGGCAGACTGAGTAAGCTCCAGTCTCCTACATGGTCTCCTCGAAGCTGCACATCTGGGTAGTCTTTGCAGAAGGATGTACAGAAACAAGAGCGATAATGTTCTAGATCCTGATCATTCATCTGATTGTGGCTTTTGGGGATGGGGAGAGTCTTGATGGTCAGAGTCGTCACTCCAGGAACAGACTCCACACCGACTTCTGAGTTTGCTGTGGAAATAGCAGCCGTCTTTGCAAAATCTTGCAAAAAATATTGGTAAGTATTGTGTTTTGGAAGCTCACAACACTCACCTGTCATTGTTTTATCGGTTACTTTGATTTGTGGCACAGGATATGCTGGGGTTTTCCTGACCTTCACGTTCTGATACTCCCATTCCTCTTCTCTGTATCGGAGACTCCTGATGAAGGCTTCTCCCAACATGATCAATTCTACGAGCATCGAAGTACAAAACATATCAGTCAGAGTCAGAAGTCAGAGGAGTACACTTCAGCAACTTATTTACATATACTAAACCACTCTCAAACATTATATTATCAATGCTATACATCAATGCATGTGTTCCCTTTCGATTGATTATATCATGAAATATATTTCTCTGAGTGTCCCTACCTCAGATTGTAGAACAGCTCTTTGAGTATCTTTGCTAATTAAACCGATTTCTGCAGTGTGAATGCAAAACTGTATTCCTCAGAAGAAAGCGTTGAAAAAACAGGAAGTCTGGCCGGTGATAAAGACAGTTGGCCTAGTTATAATTATCAGCTGAAACTGCCACTATGGTAGCTATAGAAAAGTATGTCAATTAACTGACATGACATTAATTTGTTATGAATCCAAACTAAATTGAAAAGAAACTGAGTAGGAAACTTTGACTTTAAATGTTTTTCTATAAGTAAATGCAACTCTAATTAGTATTTGTTTTGAGCAGTTTTCACCTAAAGGGGAACAGGAACTGTAAACAGGAACATGCTGTGACCTTGTCAGACATGCACCATTACACACATGATTTGACCTGAATCATGTTGTATCCAACACTGTTTTCTGACACAAATGTTTACTTAAACACACAACTATTAGGAATATAATCCAGAACATGACCCTTGAAATTCATTACACTATAAATGCTGTCTATGGTAAAAAAAAATTTAAAAAAATTAAAGAAATTTATTAAACTTTAGGAAGGACATGTTTTCTGGACTAATTCAATAATGTAGTACTGGATACTGCCAAGTGATGTCACTGCAGACCAAAGGTTCAGAGGGAAGGGTTTCAGAGTAGGGGAAACAGTCAAGGCTAAAAATAAAACACAAATCTGATTCTTTCATAGCACACGCATGTCTTTAAATTTGATATGAATCAAGTTAAAGCAAGCTGGCATAGGCTACTTGAGTTCACGGTAGGTCAATCAGACGATACTTTTGAAAGAGGTGAAGGTCGTAATAATTAAGAGTATCCTTTTATTTGTTTTCCAACACTGCCATTGCAATATGTGTGTTTTGAAATGAATAATGTTTGAACCATACATACACGGTAAAAGGTGACGTAATCCTTTGCTGTGTTGTGGTTTATGCATGTGGGGACCTTTTCTTGGGACCTGTAGTTTGGTAAGAGTTTATAGTCTTGTTTTTGTAACTAGAAGTCAGTACAGATTGCATACATATCCCACAATCCAATGCGAAACTCGCTGCTATTGTGGGAGGAGACGCGGCAGGCTGTCACTGACAGCTTGAGTAGAGTGAGAGAACAAATTATTGGCAAAATTACTGCTTTTATTTTTAAGGCCGCTAGAGATAATCAAAATCGTATGCTGTGAACTCATAGGAACATCTGATAAAGAGAACAGCCTTGGCCCATTGTTTGCAGGCATGGAAAAACAGTTGCATTTGAATTTGTTGGGTTCCAGACCTCCCATGCCAGGAGGTTTGCAGTCGGGGTCCAAAATGAGAATGGGGTGAGTTTAGTTCTTATTATTGCTGATATCTAGTGCGCATTGCGTAGTTTGATAGCTAATTGTTAGCTTTGCTTTCATCATCAGACCTCCCCTAAATGACGGTATTATTTCAGTTACTTGGTGGCAAGAGACGTGGTGACAAGCTTGGGCTACCTAGCTAGCTGTGCTGTTTAGCTGCTAAGTCGACGAACTTAAGCATTACAAAGTGAGCAAGCGGATCACTTTCGCTGGTTAACAAATTAGTCAGGCCTTCTTCTGAATATGCGAAAACAGTAGGACTTCCTACGCAGACTTCAGGAGGCGAAGCGTGTCATATGCGTAGAATACATAGCTTTTAGCACCAGGAGAACTCCTCCTATTTGGTCAGGTTAGTGGGTGTCAAAACGTCATTAGTTCCAGGATCCCCCCACCGCCTCAACAGTAACTAAGCATCCATGTCCACGCCCACTCAGTCATAGTCACGAATACCATCTTGTGGATATCGTATACCTTTTTTGTGTTGACTCTGAAGAGTGATTCTACCAAGCCAACAACAGCATGTCTTGTTAAAATAATTCTATGTTTTGATTATAGCTGGTAAAGGATTTGAATGCAGATCACGTGGTTGTAGATACAAATCACCTTGTTGTTTTGGATTAAAGGGCCAACATGTGAATGCATTATTATTGTATGCTTTGACTTTTTTTGCTGTCGATAGATGGTTTTGGGCTGTGGTCATTTATCACTCTCATCTTTCACAACCTTGCAGGCCCGGACGAAAGCGAGACTTCACCCCTCTCCCATGGAGTCAATATTACGAAACACTGGAAGATGTGGAGGTGGACAATAATAGCAGCAAAGACATATCCTTGACGCCTATTTGCAAAACATTTCCTTCCGCCTGTCCTTATACCACACAGTAAACCAAAGTGACACAGCAAATGCTGGTATCAACAGTATAACAACCAAACCACAGGTTTTGCACACGCATTACATCTTCTTTAGAGTGTTGTTGACGGTGGACAATGCAATTGCAGAGTTCCACTGGCTTGGAACATGGATCATCCTATCCTTGACTTCCCCGCACACATTCAGAGTCTACTGCAGTGGCTCCCATGGCCCTGTGCTGCTGCTGCTCCACGGAGGAGGTCACTCAGCCCTCTCCTGGGCTGTCTTCACTGTGAGTCTCTCTCATGGCCTCAGTAGATAACACCACACATGCTCGCAAATCCTTTCAAAATGGCCTTGCTTAGTCTGTGAATGTGTGCTTGTGCGTCCATGCATGTTTGCGTGTGTTGGTATTAGGCGGTGATTTGCAGCAGGATTCATTGCAGAGTGGTGGCCATGGACCTCAGAGGGCATGGTAAGGGCCTAATCATCACAAGGAAGTTCTGTTCTATCTTGTGACTTTAGTCTTGGAAGCAATGCAAATACCTGTGTGTTATCTGTGACACACAGGTGACACCAAAGTGAAGAATCCCGATGACCTTTCAGCAGAAACTATGGCCAAGTGAGTTGTTAATATCTCGTGTGCTACTAGGTGCAATATGTGTATGTGGGTGATAGGAAGAGTCCTATATTGATGTTGTTGTTGCACTGTGTCTTGTAAACAAACTATTCCTCAGAACGAACCACTACTGTTACCTCTGTGCTTCTTTTCCTTGATGATCTACTATACTTGCAATTTCTTGTATGCTGATCCAGGCACAAAAAAAATGTCAATGCACGTATTTAAATTCCCATTTGAGCGTTACCCAGGTAGGCCTATATGGGTTCAGTGGATGTCCTGCAGTGAGAGAGATGGGAGTGAAGTGCTGGTGGAGAGAGTTGAGACAGGAGGAGGACTGAGTCAGTACAGCCATCTGCTGTAGCCACCTCCCACTGAGACCAGGAACTGGGGTTTGATGCAGGCTGAAAAGATCTGCTGCATCCCAAAATAGTTGCGTTCTTTAGAAACGGTGCCATTAGCGAGAGACTAACATCCCTTTGAATCTCAGCTCTGATGTCTTAGCGGTAGTCCTGTCAAATGGCCAATGCTTAGTATGATTACTGGGTAGCTTAGACGTGTTCTAGAATATGGTACGTGCTCATTTTGTCTGTTCTATCTCTCTGCTAGAGATATTGGCAAAGTGGTGGAAGTTCTTTATGGTGAGAACCCGCCTCCCATTATGATGATTGGACATAGCATGGGTGGAGCAATAGCAGTTCATACTGCAGCAGCCAATCTTTTGCCATCGTTACTTGGCCTATGCGTCATTGATGTTGTAGAAGGTGGGTGTTCTAACACTTTACTTTTTCTTAAAGTGCAAATTACATTCTGCGTCTCATGGAAATGTTTAGCTTCCTGGTGTTTTTATTATTACACAATGATTATGGTTTTTATTACAACAAAATGATGGTTGTCATGACTTTGTGTACATCCCGGTGGCATTTAGGCACAGCCATGGATGCCTTGAACAGTATGCAGAATTTCCTCAGGAGCCGACCAAAAACCTTTAAGTCTGTAGAAAATGCCATAGAGTGGAGGTAAAGCACTGATCCTGATCAACTGGAATCACTATATAGAATTGTTGAGGCATATAATGCATCAACGTTGTTTTAGCCAAATTCCTATCATGTCAAGCAACTGTGTTGGTCGTTTCTCCTTCAGCGTGAAGAGTGGACAGATCAGAAACCTGGAATCAGCCCGGGTATCCATGGGAGGTCAGGTGAAAAAGTAGGTTTTGGACCTTCGGGGTAACCTGAAAGTATGTGGGCTTTTTGTCCTGTACTGGTGGTCTTCAGCATGTTGTTCCTCGTCTATGCAGATGTGATGAACCCCTGAGTAGTCCTGGAGTCTCTAAGAGCATCGGTGAAGGCATTATTGAAGAAGAGGAGGAGGAGGAAGAGGGAGGAGAATCACACCATAAACGGAAGAAGGAAGATGACCAGGAGGTAAGGGAGGAGGGCTTTTTATACAAGGGCCCATACATGTCTGCAGGGTTTTTAATCATGTGTTCTTAGGTGGCATGTCCTTCTGTGTAGGTGAAGGAGAGTCTTTTCACTTGGAGAGTGGACCTGCCAAAGACAGAGAAATACTGGGAGGGATGGTTCAAGGGCCTGTCAGCCCTCTTTCTCACATGCCCTGGGCCTAAGCTACTGCTGCTAGCAGGTGAGACCCTCAGCATCCCAACCCTTTAGGACCCAGTGAATTCAGGGGTTAAGTAAGGGACAGTAGTTGTTTTCCATCTATTTATTTTTTGATTGATCATGAAAAGAGTAAACCCAGCAATCCAGAATAGCATCTCTAACGGCTGTGTTACATGTTCCTCCCCGCTGCAGGAGTGGACAGGCTTGATAAAGATCTCACTATTGGACAGATGCAAGGTGAGGCCTCATAAGCAACCCTCTGCTGGTTCCCCTGTAGGCTGTTCTGCAGATAGGTTGTTAGAAGATCAGAAATGTGGATGTCATAACTCACATACACCATCCACCTTTTTATGCAGGGAAGTTTCAAATGCAGGTTCTTCCTCAGTGCGGCCATGCTGTCCATGAAGATGCCCCTGAAAAAGTGAGTTGCAGCTTGACAACTAGACACACCTCGTGCTGTCTTGAAGCACGTGTTGCTGTGGTGCGCCATGGTTCTTGGTTTTGATGAGGCTTTGTGCTTTCTGTGGTTTCTCAGGTAGCAGACGCTCTGGCCACATTCATGGTCCGTCATAAGTTCACTGATTTTCAGGAAGGGTTCCTGTGGTAAGAAATGTTTATAATGATCGACGATGATGTCCAAACCATGTATGGATACACATATTTACTCTTATACTTTGCAGTTAGTAGAACTCTGGACCAAAAGAATGTATTTAATGTTTTGTTTTTGTTTTTGCATGATTTCAGACAAGTCCCAGTTTGACTCTGGTCTTCTACTGATAGTCATGGAGGCATTGTGTGGAAATTCATGGACATATTTTGCCTATCAACTCGAAAATAGATCTGTATAAAAAAAACAGGACTATACAGCTGCAGAACATTCACTGTACGACAGTTCTCCTTCAAATATTGAGTTTTTATAACATTATTATTATTATTGTTATCATTACTGTACATGAGCTTATGCCGCATATGGCTTTGCCTTTTGATAGTTTTTGTTTATCAAGTTGAGACACGATTTCACTTATCCTTTTCAAATGTTTTTTTTCTTTTCATCTCTTGTGATGCCTTGCCTGTTTTGTGTCCTACTTTGGGTGATTGCATCATTTTGTGCCGTGTTTAACATCGTTGGCTTTTAAGAAGGATGATTAAAAATGAATGAAGGTCAAAGTTGTTATGTTTATTTGATTTTCTGTCATCCACACACACTTCTCTCAATATCAGGTACAGGCCTTGGTAAGCCCCTGTTGGTCTATATTCCTCCTTTTCTCCTTCAAGTGAATTTTACTATGTGCCACTATAGGACAGTAATTTGCTAAAACTAGCACCTATTCTAACCTGGACTACTGTGGCAAACACTTTGTCATAGACACTTTATTGCATAATCAGGGATTTGGTTAACGAGACAGGGAAAGAGGAAGTGCTGATTGGCTCCCTGAACTTGGCAGCTGCCACGGCCCAATCCTCTAATGGCACCAGAACGATAACTGGTGTCTGATGCAATACAGTTTACATGTTGCAACATATTCTCGCATCATTCATTATTTGGAACTGTGATTCTTCACCTGCTGAGATGCGCGATGCTGCTCATAAGCCTGGCTGTTATTGCCTACTGTTGCTTTAAGTATATTATTGGCTTTGAGGTTAATTTGATGGGCGGCTTGAAGTAGACATTCTTTTAACATGCTCTTTAATAAGTACAGGGACTGTCCTCCTAAGTCATGGCTGTTGCAAACTGTGTTTATTGCATTACACATAAGACTGTCGCTTAATTCTGATGTGATTGTAAAAGGTGTATTGCATCAGGTCGTAGTTTCTGCTGTATGTGTGTTTACATGTGCTGGTACAAGGATGGCGCAGCACTGGGCTAAGAATGAGACTTTGTCCCTCGCTTTCACACACACAATGGATTAATATTTAATAGGTTTGTTGAACTTTGTTTCGCCATCATTAAAACTCTCATTTAATATTTACGCATTGAGTATCCAAGCTATTGTGTTTACTGGGGTGTCAGTGTCTCTCAGAAGAGAGGGTGGTGCTTTTACTAATTGCCAAAACTAGGTGGCCTCTACTGCTGCTGGCTATAGACATACTAGACAAGTGATTAGGTGGAGATTTAAATGGATTGCACAACACCCTTATATGGCACTGCACCAGTGCTTGACTTGCGTTCTCATCCACAATCAAATATAACATTTGTGTGTAATTAAGTGCAATGCTTCTCATACATTTCAGTCAGAGTTTTTGGGTGAAGTACAAACAATTAGGCCCGTTCTACAATTATCATCCTCTTTAAAATAACTTAATTTCCTTACCCACCCCTCAAAATCAGCGAGTTAAACATTAAACATTTTGAAACATGACAAGCACAAAATGCTCTTGATTGTTTGTCTTCATTTATTACATTTTTAACAACTTAAAGCATAACACATTGTGTGGACCAGGAAGGGTTTGGAAATGTTTATCGTTGAATCAATCATTTTCTTTGAAGTGGATGCACCTTATTCTGTAGGAAAGGTGAAACTGCAAACGATTCGACAAAAGTTCTTTGTCAACAAATTATGCAAACCAATTATCTCACTCCAAAAGAATAGTCAATTATGGCATTAAACGTGTTGTTTATGCTGACAGAACAAAACATGTACAGTTTCATGTCGAAATCTGTGAAAACCGCAAAGCAATTAAGACATTTTCAAAATTACACCACATGCAGCAAAACTGTCTCTGGAGCACACTACGCTGCAATGGCAGCTGTCCTCACTTGGTTTTTAGAGCCAAGAAATAAGTAGTATCTAAAGGCGTTGCAGAAAGCCTTGTCTCTGAGGCCGTATATGAGAGGACTCAGGCACTTGGGAAAGATAATAAGGACTAAAAACAAAACATACTGAATCTGTAAAACAATTTGTGGCTCCAAAGTCCAGCGCACCGTTACATTGATGATGTTAAAAAGGGTGGAAGTGAGACACAAACCCAGCTGAATCATGTGAAGAAATATAGTCTGGAGGGCTTTATTGGCATTCGATTTGTTCGAGGATGCCGACTTGGCAGCGATCATGATAGCTATGTATGTGTAGATAATGATAATACCAACCACCACAAAGTACACACCGGTAAAGGTTTTGTTTAAAGTGACAAAAATTGCCCCTGGTAAAAGAGTGAATTTAGAGCAGAACACCCGCATTTGTAAATACGGGACCTTATAACTAACGTAAACAAAGAGATCAATGAGGGAATTAATAGAGCCCATTACCCATACCACAGCAATGGTCACTTCAGTCCGTCTGATGGTTGCAAGCTGTGGATACCTGAGTGGGAAGCAGATGGCTGCATACCTCTCCAGTGACATAACTGCCAAGTTCAGAGGGGAAATAGATGCATTTGTTCCGCCCCAAACACAAATTATCAAACAAATATAGTTATTAATGGTCAACCGGGTAGCTGCTAGTATGTACATCACCATAGAAAACACAAGTTGGAGAGAATCTGAGAAGAGCAGGTGACCAAACAGGATGTGACGGGGGTTCTGAAAGACAGGCTTGTTCAGTAGCGTGAAAAGCATGATCAGATTGATATAAAGAAAAAGGAGGCAAGGTGTAATGGATAGGATAGCCTTTATCTGCAGCTCATTCAACTGTTGTATCCATTCCGTTGTATTATTCATGACCTCTCTGCAAAAGAGTCTGGAAAGATATGGTAGACAGGTAAGTAACGCAAGCAATACATTAAGAGTTCAATTCTGATCATGTAAGTGATCTTTGAATCCTGGTTTTGTGGAAAGACATACTTACTTTGCTTCAGAAGCTCATGTTGTTTCGGGGTTCTGAGGTCCAGGTGGAAAGGTGGGAGACAGTTGTGTCTGAAGGATTATTCTTCCTTCTCATAATATCAGTCACTCTTGTCTCATGACACCCTTGTGTGTTAGTGAAGTCACCAATCACAGAACAACGCAGAGTGAGGTCTGACAACCCATTGGTTGACAAATTTGATTGGTTGATACAGAATCAGCTATACTCTATGGATATTCTTGAAGAGTCTGGGCCTTTGGTTTGACATCATTAAGATCATTTTGTTTCTGTTTTCCCAGACTTATTTAATCCATAGCTTGACCAAACCACAACGACTACATCAGCCACGTCACTAATGTTGTCAAATTAATAAGCTGTCTTTTGCTGTCTTGACCTACAGCTAGCTGATCTCCTCTGCATCCACCTAAACATTCACACCTTTGCTATTACTCATCCTTGCCTTGCCCTGTTTGAAACCCTCTGAATAGTATGGTATAAGTATGCTAAGAGATACAACACCAAATGCAGACATATTGGAGCAAGGACATTTATGGAGGAAGGAAGAACATACAATTATTAAGTCATTTACCACCCGCCTTGCCAATTTCATTTGTTTTGACTCTAAGTCTTTGTGATGCATTAGTCAAATCCAATATCGCAACATGTCTGATAGGCATGTTTATTCGAACAATTTACCTATACTAGGCCCATATTACAATGAACCATTATTTTCCTTGATGATGACACAAAAAACATCATTAAGGTTAATCAATAATTCACAACATAACATGTGATTGCAGCACATCCTTGGGACCAAGTTATTCCTTGGGGTGAATGTAAGAAAAACAAGGCTCTAGCATAATTTATTTTTATTCTTTTTAAATTTTATTATTTTGACAAAATTTTTCAAAGAAGATGTTTATTTTTGTTGCCTTGGTCACTATAAAACACACCCTTTATTTGACGTTTTTTTGACGTTATACGAAAAAGTTCAAACAATACTTTTCTTGGAACGTAGATATAGCCTAGTTTATTTGTGTTTAAAACATGCCTTGTCTTTATCAGTAAGATACTGTAAAATGAACTGAATAAATAAAGAACTTTGAAAAATACTGATAAAGTATACAGTCGTAGTGGTCATGATGTTAGTGGGGTTAGCAGTACCATGAATAGAGTGCGGCCTTACAAATTAATTTTGGGGAACGTTCAGAACGGTTGGACCAACTTCCGCACCAAAACACTCAGCCAGACCAATATGGCGGCGTTCGGAACAAGGATTGTTTGTGTTGGTTTGAGGTAAGATATACAACAACATGTCATTAAATATAATTGTAGTGCCTTGATATACAGCGACAACGAAATATTTAACTCGTCTAATCGACACCATAACATTGCAGCTTTACAGGAGACAGAATGAGATCTTCATCGGGGACTAAAATCATACCTAGGTAGCTTGTAGTACGGGTAGTGTCAAGCTAGTGAGTAATACTAGTGCAACACGGGAGTTTCCAAATGACGGTGTTTATCCCATCAACTGTCTTACGATCGATACTTGTAATGTTAAATGAGACCATGATACGTTTAGCACACTCTCATTAAAACAGTTCCGCTGTTTACCCTAAGTGTCTTTGTACCCACTTTCTCAATTCCCCCCTAGAAACTACGCTTTTAATTTGATGAGAGTCAGTGTTTCCTTGATACCCCGACGAATTGTCAGATTGCCTACTGCAATAAAGAAGAACTGGCTCTCCCTAACTGCTGCTTCTGGAAGTCTGTGCGCGGTGCCATTCGCCGTGGTACGTAATGCCCACAGGTCCACATTTGTTGAATGTGCTTCGATCATACATATTTGCTAAACTTATTATCGTGTGTCTGTTCTTTTGTAGAAACAAGAAGGCCTGTCTCATGAGTCGCTAATTCGCCGGGCGTCGTCACTGGTCACAGACAGCACAAACACCTTTCTGTCTCAGTCCACCTTAGCCCTGGTTGATTCCTTGACACAGTATATCAAGGTAGTCATCTACCATTCTTAAAATTGCGTAATCTCAGAAGAGTATAATAGTAATGTATAATATTTGATAACGGCAAGCACGTTTTCAAATCCACTTCATTCTACCTACATCCAAGCATATACATGTTCCCAACAGTATAGTAAGTTCCGCAATATGGCTGAAAGTATTGTAAACACCTTTCTCTACATGGTGTCTGCATGTTGAACATGTCCCTCCAAAATCATGGACAATAATATAGAGATGCTCCCACTTAGTTTTTTATCCTACCTTCGCTTTTCAAGGCTTATAAATAGACAGTGGAACATCAATGCAGGATTTGTTCCATTTAGCCATGAGAACACTAGGAAGGTTGGACACTGAGGATGGTTATTGGAAATGGCTTGCAGATGACAGACACCTTCATCACTGGTTGATCTTTGTACATGATATTCGCTGCATATATTTGCTCATGCAGTTTGCCTATGTTGTTTTCATCTGTCTCTTTAGGCCATAAATACAATTGTGACCCTACATAGTCACTATGTGTCCTCAGCCAGCAGACTAACTCCAGCAGAAGAGGATTTAGTCTGGCAAGTCATTATTCGCCAACGTCAGGAGGTAGGTGTCAAGTCTCAGAGGACAAGGGGGGGGAAAAATCCTCTTGCTCTTACATCTCCTTTTGTTTCATATTTCAATAGCTATCTTTCTCTCAAATGATGTGTGGTTATGTTTCTAAAAGATAAAGAACCTACGGAAGGACTGTCAGAAGTTTGAGTCGAACTGGAAGATGGCTATAGGTCTCTCACAACTGGCGGCAGAAACAGCATTCAACGCAGGTATAGTAATATGCTGTTCCCCTGGTTATGTTTTGCGGTGAAATAGGATGGATGGGATTCGGGGTGGATGTCATCGTCAGTGCTTCTCTCTACTCTGACATCTGATCATGGTCAGCTGCCATGGTCAGCTGCCATGGTCAGAATGTCAAAGAAAGGGCTCAGCCCAAAGTCGAGAAGTGGAAATGTTGCTTGTGTCAATCTGAACCGGAACGTTCCACGACCCTTTCTTGTTTTGTTGTTTTTTTCTATTGGGTACCAGGTATATGATTCATAAACAAAGAGCTGTAAATGATTGCACCTTGTGATGTGATGTGATGTGTGTGTGTGCGTATGTGTTTTGTGTGTGTGTGTGCCTGTACAGGTGCCGACCAGGCATGTGTGATGGCAAAAAGCAGTCTGGAGGTAGCCTCGTCTCACGTTGAGCAGACCAGACAGCTTTCTCTGCAAGCAGAGAAAAAGTTAACGGAATCCAACGCAGAGGACAGCCAAAGGGTCATGCTGCCCGCTGCCATGGAAACTGGAGAGGACGACGAAATCCCAGATGCTTATCTGCGAGAAGACTAGTGTGTGTTGTGTTTGTCTCTTTGCCTCTTCTATAAGCCCTCTCCTTCTGTCAATCTGAGGATGGATAAGGGGCCTGGCTGTCTGGAAGTCTGTTGAAAACCTAGAAGATCGACAATGGGGAGAAGAACAGGATGTCGCTGAGTCATGAGTATCAATGTAGCTCTTACACTGCAAAATACATCTCTCTGTTTTTGGTTTGGTCAATTCCAGGTGATCGGTGCAATTTAAAATGTTAGCTTTAATGCTGTGTTTACGGAGATTATTGGTGAAAGTGAACTTTTTTTGATTCTTTTTTGTTTGCTCTTTTACAAAGTGTTACATCTCAACACAAAGTAAAAGGATTATCACTCCAGAAGGGTGTTTGTAAATTGTTTTATATGCATGTTTCACTTACAAAGTGACAGCAATTTAGTATAATGGTATTGTACTTGATGCACTGATTTGTGAAGGCCCTATTGTGCGCCAGTTTATATCAGAATATCTTGAGGTATTTGAAACATTTTCGAATAAATTCCTTATTCATATGTTTTGCATATAATGCTGTTTTTACAAGTTGCAACATCTAACTAGAAACATGCCTGATGTTCTCCAACACATTGAACACCACATTAAAATGTAATTGGTAACATAAATACAATGTCATAATGGCTGTAGTTGCAAAGTCGCCCGCAGTTGAGTGCCAAAGTCAAGATGTTATTGGCCACTAGATGGCACTCTAGGCCATGGGTCATGATTTTTTGTACCGTTTATTGCTCTCTGATTCAGTGATGGGGAGATGCAAATGTCTACAAACAAATAAATCTAATCGTGTCATGGGCAAGAAATAGGGGTGATATTTTTTCCTTTTTTTTATTATTTGCAAAAGATCAGTGAAATACAGTGCTTGAAAAGAGGAGTTACCTGAATAGCCTGCAAGGAATACATCTTACTCAGCTCTACTTACAGCTGAATCTCCGAATAAAGTTTTACATTTAATCACCTAGACTGTCTTCCAAAAGAGAGAAAATAAATGGACACTTTGAATTTTATGAAGACATCCTCTACTTCATTGCATCTTACGTCTCATCGCAGAGGGGCATTTATGTACAAGCTAGAGAGACAGATGTACGACGTAAACCGAGTAGGGGACAGGAATAAAAGAGGCAGGCGGAGTGAAAATGAGCGGGGGTGGAACAGATTTGACTGATCTTCACATTGCCACCATTCACTAACCCCTCCCAAGTCCCGCATGGCCCTCGCTGAAGAACACTTGAGAACTTGCTCAACATTCTCAAGGAGGAAAAGTGCTTGCAGGAAAGAAAAAGTACTTAGTGTGTGAGCGGGGGAAGACGTTGTCATGGTCACAGAAGAACAGATGTATATATATATATATATATATATATATATATATATATATATATATATAACAATTCTATGTCAAAACATTGATAACTGTTGTTGTCATGATCGATCTATCCCAGGGTTAGAGTTGGTGGTTAGTCTATCCAAACAGGAGCTATCTGCATAGTTAGTAACCTTTTCTACTCCTTTACATTTATCAACCCCCAAGATTGACCTTTAGAGTAATTTAGCTCTTCCTTTAACTAATGGCACTGCCTGTGCAAGGTTCAGCTGGAATATGCTGGCAGAATTTGCTGTTCCTTCCTTTGCAAACCAGGGGAGTTTAGTTATCACAATAATGAGTAATGTCTCTTTTAGTCAAACTTGCAAAAATTAGACAAGAGGCGTAAGTCCTGCATGATTTTTGTGAGTTGTGGTCACATGGGGTTCGTGCACATGCAACTGTGTGAGGGAGACAGAAAGAACTAACTCAGCTCTGGTGTTGCTGTAATTAGTGGGCATGACAAATGGGGAGATGGTTGCAGGCCTTTGCTAGGTATGATCCCAAATTATTCACTTTATCAAAGATTTATATATCTATAAGATGATCTAGCAGCACAGGCAAGCAGAAATACGACACAATATTGATTTTCAGTCGCACATAAACAAATTCCGCAGGCTTATAATGGCATGAGACTGGCCAGGCACGTATTTTTGGTTGAGGACGCAATACAACATCCTGATATAAATACCAATTTAGGTTGTATGGTTTATAAACATGTGTCACTTGTCATTTCTGTATAAATGCAGCTTTGGGGAGGAAAAGACAAAGGGAAGATTGTTTGAAATAAAACAGAGAAGACTGAAGTGTTGGCTCAGGACTGTATCAGGTCTGTTGGTGTTGTCCTTGGCACAGAATGGGAAACTCTTCTTGAGCTACCTGAGAGCCTGTGCTCTCCCAGAGCCTGTGCTTTCCCAGAGCCTGTGCTCTCCCAGACCCTGTGCTGTCAGGCAGATCAAGTACCCTCTGGTTTGTTTGGGCCACTGATGATGATGACTCCAGCTCAATGTCCCATGGCAAGGGGTTGTGGGAGAGTTCTTAAGTTTTTAAATCTGTACCAGGAGTGTGGGACAAACCTAGGTTGTGCGGTCAAACATAGCATTTTTTCTGATAGAACAGTCTGTTTCGCTTTTTAATGCCACGGTCAGCAGCCACACCCTCATCAATGTGTTATGCTAATGTGGGTTCATGCATGCTATAAAGGCCTGCTCGATATAGCCTGTGGAATGTATGCCCATTTGTGGAATGTATGCATGGAAACACACTTTCACACACTTGCTCCCTGACTCTTAAACGCTCATGCAAGCAGTCCTACCTCACACTGTCAGGATAGGATAAATGGGGGAAGAAGAGACGATAACTTGTGTCTCTAGTGGATCTCCATATTACAGAATATAAACTTCAAATTAAAGCATTGACCTGGTTAGCTCCTAGCCAACAGGAGGGTGCCCCCCACATTTGCTGTTTGGAAGGATTATCTTGTTAATTTGCGCACGGCCCAATTAGACTTTAGGTGGTATGGGGGTGCTGTTCTAGTTGTTAAAGAACAGCAGGAGCAGACTGAGACACAGATTGTTTTTGGAGAGGGGTTATGTGGGGATTACTGGTGGAGGGGTACTGGGGATTACCGTTGATACCGGGTCTGAGTTAACACTCAGTTAGAAGATGGTCTGCGCTGACCAAACGTAAAAGTGCTCGAGGGCATTTTGGCAGGGGCAAATAGCAGACCCACATAAATCTGCATGATGAACAATAGCACCCTAATTTTCTCAGGTCGAATAAATGGACTTCATCTTTGCATCATGTTTAATACAAACCTTCAGCAATTGAAATGCATTAAAGTGTGTCGTTTGTAAGAGGAATTTAAGTGGTTCTATTAACTGAATTGTACAAGTATGTTAAGAACAAATGGACTGTGCCTTTGATACTTTATTTTTTTTCCCCTGTGGACCATTAATCCAATCAGCCGTTTGAATATATTTTTACAGATAAGAGCGCAATAAAGATGACGTAATTTATATATTCGCCCATATTTTAGGGGGTGGTAGTAGATGACAGTTCGTTTGTTTGTATGGCTTGAGAGGGGTGAGCTCCCCTCTCCCTGCTATGAATGCTGCAGTGGTACAGTCCAAACGCAGTTTGGAGTTGTTGCTGAGGAGGGTTGCAGTTCGGCGTATACTAGGCAAACGTGTTCTGTAGAAGACCGCTCTACTTTGAAAATGTTGCTGCCTCAACACAGGAATTACCCGCACCAACAAAGACTTAGTATCTTATTCTTTGTTCTTCTGTTTAGTATGACAGGTAAGTTGTTTGTTCAATGCAGACGCAGTTATCTATCTACAGTAGGAATGATCAAAGTTTCGAATTTGCTCTTGGAAGCAGTTGAATCGGGTCTCGTGCGTCTCACCCTGCTGTCTAGATACCTTTTACCTACCTAAAATACAAATCACTTATCTTTTACTCAAAGACTTGTTATGCAATATGAAGTTGAATGTTATCTGCAGGCAAAGCTTTGCCAAAGTAACTATTGTTAAGAAGTTGCTCACTTCGCTTTAGTGCTGGAATGGTGCTTCGGATGATGGTGTGATCCACGGCTGCCATGGAAACCTTTCGCGAAACCATTAGCTAGAGATTTTCTTCTTTTGTAAACGAAACTTGAAGAGCAACAATGTATCACATCAACAGTATTGCGGTCACCAGCTATAAAAGTACACAGTGCATATTTAGAAAGCTTGGTGAACCGCAAAACTTTATTGGACCAAGGCTCGTTTACTTAGTTACTTATTTTGAGGAAACATTCTAATGGTATCTGGAAAAAGGACCAGTCAATGCTGCATTCGGTCATCCTGTATTTGATCTAACACAATTTGTCCACTTGTTAGATTTGCAATCTACCTTAGAATTCCAGTTGTTCAATGAAATGACTAATGGACATTGGCTTTCTCGCTTGTGATAAAGCAGTTTGAAGTCTTGCCTAGAGCACAGGACTGTGGAGCTCCGAATGTCATTTACCTTCACCTGTATTTTTTTTCCTTACAAACATGTGGTTTCATAAAAAAAACATATCCTTGCAAATCACAAAGGTAAACTTAATGATTAGGTGTTTGTTTGCCAGTCATACGTGGGGAAAGGTGAAAAACAGAGCATTTCACCAGCACATATCTGTGTATTGTGACCTTGGGTCTGGTGAGGTGTCCTGTCCCCTCCTTCCCCCTCCCCCCAGGTGGTTCAGGCATGTCCATTAGCTGGCGTGTTGTGCCTGACTGATTGCAACAGGGGGAGAGGAGAAGATGACGAGGAACAGTTGAAATACCACAGGATAGCGGGAGGATTACCCTGGGCATTCCTCCGTCACTGGTGTCTTGTGTGTCTGCTCACTCTGGTGCGGCTTCCTCTGTCCCGCCTGCCTCGCCTCTGTCTGTCTGTCTGTCTGTCTGTCTGTCTGTCTGTCTGTCTGTCTGTCTGTCTGTCTGTCTGTCTGTCTGTCTGTCTGTCTGACTGTCTGTCTGTCTGTCTGACTCTCTCTCTCTCTCTGTCTCTCTGTCTCTCTGTCTCTCTCTCTCTGGCCGTAGATGTAGTTAGCCGCGATGTCCTACTGCTCATGACCCTTCTGTGCACGGCCTGCTGCATCTCTTGGATCGATGTGATGTACTGATGTGACTTGGGAATTGAAACATTAGTAGTTCAATCCTTTTACTGACCCTCTCTCTCTCTCTCTCTCTCTCTCTCTGCACACACAAACACACACACATGCAGATACAGAAATATATTAGATACTTATTGTAATGGTTGGCCCATTCAGTTGTAAATCCAGATTGTTTATTAGACAGGACATTTGCTGTTGTGAGAGCAGAGCAGAAGCTGCTCAGTAAACTGACTAAAAGATGGTGTTTTCTTGACATGTGTGCGTGCCGTTACTATGCAGGCACTCAAGCAGGTGACAGGCTTGGTGATACTTGTAATGTGTCGTATCAGTGAGGAATAAGTGTTCCTCTCAGAACTGTCAGTGTCTATTTGTTTCTGGGTGACCTGGCTGTAACAGACAGGTCTGCTCTGGCCATATGCTGCAGTTGCTGCCTGTTAGTGCTCCAAAAGCTGGGCTTGGGGATCAGGGTGGTCGTGACAAGGGGTGGGACTGGATCAATCTCAAACTCAGGCTCACTTTGATGTGAAGTTAAACCTCTCTTCCACCCACCCACTTCCCCACCACAAGCCTCACTCCCCCAGTCTCCTGCTGCAGCTCTACTCCTGCTCCACAACATCAAAGCCAGAGAACATGGGAGCGTGGTCGACCCGGAGAAGAGAATGAGAGAGAGAGAGATTCATTCCTGTTGGCTGTGTTAAACTCATTACACTCCACCAATGCTCCTTACCTGTGTTAAATCTATCAAAGTCCCAACTGCTGCTGTAAATCTAGATGTGACCGGTCTTAAAGATGGGAGGATGGAATCCATTCCTTTCATTCATCAAGGAACTGACACGGTGTCTGGGTGATAGCTGCATTGGCTCCATTCTAGTTTTGACATCACTTCACTTACCAGACTGGCGTCTCTCCAGTGTACAGTCTGGGTGTTTTCACTGGCTTCTGCCAAAATTAACTCGCGCACTGGGAATCGATCTACAATCAATCAGCACAGAAAATCACATGACCTATAGTATATCCCTACCACTCGACGCTGGCATATAGGAAGCCCACTGATTGGTCCCTCAGTGAAACATTGAATGCGATGATGTGAGATCTGGATAGTTTGGTTTGGTTTGGTTTGACTGTAGGTTTTCTGAGTGAGAACGTATTCACCACCCAATGCTGCTGTGCAGGAGGCCCGGTAACTGTCTGTTTAATGTGGCATGACGTCGACACACACTAAACACACACCTGCCTGACACATTGGTATTCTCTGGGACACCCGGCAGGTCGATGCTCAGTGCCACCACAATGTCATGGAAAGATTGAATGAAATGTAAACTCAGCAAGCACATAGGGTGCCGGTTCTCTCCCCATCAGCATCTTCCTTCTGTTCATTGCTCAGTCTGAGCTGGTGGTTCTCACCCTAATCCAAGAGGACTGACTGAGGGGGGGTCTGATGAGAGCAGCGATGGGGTGGGAGCTTGAGCGTGCTCCCTGGATGCCTGTGGAGGTCTCCAATAAGATGTAGTCTGGGGAAGATCCATCTGACTCCCAACCACAGTTTACACACACACACACACACACGCACACACACACACACACACACACACACGCACACACACACACACACACACACCCACACACAGAGCATGTTATCATGGCTCTTAAATCTCTCAAACATTTTGGAACATGTGGTTTGTGAGTTAAACGCCTCCTATCAGCTTGTTGGAGAGTGCCCTTTGCTATGTGGATAGGGGCTGTTGATAATTAGGCTCTGAGTCAAAAATGCAAGGCCTTGGTGAAGCTTAGTAGTGTAATGGCAAACGGTGACTGTTTAACTAAGGCTTGACAGCCTGTGTTGGAACAGCGTAGCCCCACTCCTCCATTCCCACAGTCTGGGAGTTTGAAAAGTTTCTTTAGAAGAAGCTGAAGTGAATGTTTGTGTAAAAAAAGCTGTTGTTGTGGCATGTGATCGTGATGGTGTATTCAGGCTGTCGGGGCTGAAGTGTGGATTAAGTGTTATTGGTGGTGGGGAAGCACACAGCTGAATTCTAATGAGAGGTTTCTATCATTTTCAGCTCTTTAGCACTTTCTGTCTGAGGTTTGGTCTTGTGTTCGTGGAAGTACAGATAGCCAGGATGTCTGGATCCTTTTCGAGGGAGAACACAGTTGGCCAAAGTGTTTCTCATGTTGACCATGTCAACCTTTCCCATTTTTAATGTGAAAAGCAGCTTTGGAAAAATGACATCCTTAACCTAAGAGGAAATACAGAACCCAGATTTTTTTTTCTTCTTCATAGCATTTCACCTGCAAACCAATCTTGTGACAAATAGCTCCATGGTGCCCCTTCATCCTCAACACTACCTGCTCTCCTCACCTCCTAACTCCCCTGTCTGTCTTTACCCCCACCTGAAGGGGCTTGCTTCCACCCTCGTCTTTCTGTGTGACCTGCAGTGCCGATGGCAGAGAGCAGCACTCTTATCTATTATTCATCGCTGGTGGTTGGGGCGGATGCAGAGCTGTGAAGGCGCTGACTTCTTCACCCTGGTCTCCACCCATGGTGGAGGTATGTAGGGGAGGAGGCAGATGGCAGCACCCAGTTAACGTCCTCTAGGATGGGGGTTGTACTGTAGTAGCCCCATGTTCAGGCAACCTTCAGCCCGTTTCATTGCCCTTTTTTCATTAATTGCATTTCAATAGGCCCACATTAAAGTATAATTGCTTGCTGAATTATTTATATTTTCGGACTATCGGCTATAGGGGTTAAAATGCATCTGAGGTGTTTAGGTAGACCTGATGTGTGGGCAAGAAGTGTGTACATGTTTGTGTGTGTGTGCCAACACCCACCCCTCTTATCTCCACTAGGAGTGAAGCTACTGTGCAGGAGTGAGAACTTCACCTCAGGACTGAGTCCCCCAGAATAGACTCCTGCCCTCTCCATCTTTCCCCAAAGTGTTAGGACTTAACCTGATCTAGTAAGGTTGTTGTAGAGCTTGTGTTCAGCCTAACTGCCACCCACGTATACATGGTACAGCTACATTAGGGCTGATGTGAGAAAGTAGGACACTCGCTGCCTCGTGTGTCCAAAGGGATGGGTGGGCTCCGGAACATTCTTTGTATCTGTGAATGAGATCCAAGCTTGCGTTCTTTCAGAGAGAGTCAGGGAATGTGAAGCTGTGCACAGCCTGGAAATCTTCTACTTCGGGCTGTTTCCATTTTCAGAATCGAATCTCTCCGATTCTATAACTTTCATGACACACGAAACAATGTGGCTACATTGGAAGAGTGTGTTTGTGGTTGAACCTGAGGCTGAATGGGTGTTCGTGATGAGTGGGTGAACATGGTGTTCCCTATCAGCAGGTCCTAAATAATGAATGCGCCACACTGAGATGTAACATTTGTTTTAGTGTCTGAATGACATCATCATAGCACACATCTTCTGCAGCTGGCTGCTTTGGGTTTCATGGGCCCATAGATGGGACCTGCGATGTCATATCCTGTCTTTGGCAGTGGGTGTCCCCTGCCAGTCATGAGCTCTGGGACAGGGGCGCGCTGTAGTGTACGTGAGGCTTGGTGTCACCCCTCACCCAGCCTGTCATTGTGTGTGCCCATGGCCCTGGAAGGCTTTAATGAGCTCCATGATCCTGAGGGTCTGGCCAAAGGTTTAAGGGTGTGTTGATCTGTGTAGGTCTGCCACAAGGCACTGTGTGGACTGCATTGCACAGGGCCAGGCCTGACTTGAGCAGTTTAAACCTCTACCTGGAGGTGGCTTTGAGGGAAGCAAGCCAGACCTGCTAATCCTATCAGCCAATATCACAGGCTTAGAGATGTCTGTTTGACTTGGGCTCTGCCAGTGGAAGCCTCAAGCAAGCCTGCTCTGTTAGAGGTGAAGCCTGTGTTGTTGGTGGACAAGGAGGGTGAGACAACAGGGTTGTTTATGGCTTGTTACAGAGGAGGGAGGAAGCTGGAGCTTTGTGTGTTGCTTGGAATCCTGGCATCTTTTTTACTTCAAGCTTCCCAAGCCGGATTGTTTAGGGCCTGAATAAACCATTGGGGCAAAATCCACAGTAACAAGGTGGGTGGTAGTCTATCACACTGGTGACCACAGACGGGTCCTAGGCTCAGATGGGGAGAGGCAAAGTTATTTTCCTCTGGTTATTCCCTTAGTCTAGATCAAATGGCTCAAAGCTTGTTGCAGAGCTGTCTGCAGCATGGAGACAAAGTCTGGGGAGGTTGTGGGAGGGAGAACCTCTCACTGACCCACACAGTTCTGCTGCTCTGTCCCTCAGTGCCACGCTTAGCCTCATACTACTTGTATAGCATGTCGTCTGTCCTTTCTCTCCCTCTGTCCCTCTCTCTCTCTGTCCCCTTCTCTCTCTCCCTCCCTCTGTCCCTCTCTCTCTCTCTCTCTGTCCCCTTCTCTCTCTCTCCGTCTGTCGCTCTCTCCCTCTGTCTCAGCATTTGATTCTGTCTCCCTTGCATTTACTCTCATTCTTTCCTTCTCCTTTCACACGCTCCTTCCTTCCCTCTCTCTTTCCCTCTCTCTAACTTCTGACTGTCCTTACCATACAAACAAATATACACTCTCATTTTCACAATGCTTTGGCTGTCCTACCATGTTTCTGCCTCTATTTTTTTTTTACCTGCTCAAAACGTTGCCTGTCATAACAGGATCTCCATCAACACCAATCGACAACCAGATTGCTGTCCACACCTGAGGGTCGTACCCTCACTCAACTTCCATGGTCTACTTTCCTGCTTGACTCCCCCCCCCCGCTGTCTTTGTCTGAAGCCAATCCACTTTGTCCCCCTGAGTGCAACTCTTTAATTAAAAATATAGAGTTTTGCCTGGCACCCACTGTAAACAGGAATTTAGTCAGAAATAGGTGTGTGCGTGTGTGTGTGTAGCTTCAGTTTGTGAGAACAGACATTGTGTTAGATGAAAGCACAGATCTGAAAAGTGGAAGCGGAAGAGAGGGGGGAAGTCAGAATGATCCACAAGGGACATCCAACCCCCCAGTGCTCACACACACACACACACACACACACAAAGCTGTAACATTATGCACCCACCTACTGATGTTTGATGCATGAATGAGATGCAGGAATAAGTGAGAAAAGCCTGCCTCATTAGAGATGCCTTTTTGCCTGGCATTGAGTCATCAAAACAGTCCTGTTTTCTTCCTCTCCTTCCTCTCTTCTCTCATGAGGCCAGACTTGTGTTTTCCCTCCTCCTTCAGCTGTCTTTACTGAACAAGTCGTGTGTATTAGTGGAGTATCCCTGTGCTTCGATTCAGCAGAGATCACTTTCTGTATGTGTGTGTGTGTGTGTGTGTTTGTGTGTGTGAGAGCTTTGGGACTGGTCAGGGAAGGGGTTTTCCCCTCTCTAGCATGGCCAGATATCCCAGACAGCTTTCCGTCTTTGGGGTCCCGTGTGTGATGCAAGCTGGCCGTCGTGTGTTTTTAGGCTGACAAGTTTGGCTGGGTCCTGACATTCTGGCTGTGAGCAGGGCTGTGTGAATTCAGCCCAGCTACTCGGTTCACACGCGAGGGTGTGTCTCCCTGCAGCTCCACAGGGTCCACTGCTACACCCCTGCTTGGATAAGTAGTGCAGGGCTCCTCAACACGCTGTCATCCCTTGCGGACCATGGAACACTGTTTGGACGGCGTTAGTCCTGCATGAGACTGTAGACTGTGTGAGGCACCTGGCTTCTGTTGACCCCTGCCTCTGCTGCAGCATGCTCCTTCTCATGAGAGGGGAGTCTAACCACACCTGGAGCTCCTGCGGGCACTGTTGGACTGTGATGGATCTGTGAGTCCCTCTCCCCTGGCTGCCACTCAGCCTACAGGCCTGCTCTGGACAGACACGAGGGAAACGCTGTTCCTGCGTTGCCATGGTGTCGCGTTGACATTTAATAAGGCATTACGGCGCCACTAATAGAGGAGCCACCACAGCCTCAGTCCTGAATGGAACTTCAGCTGGTCTGGTGCCTCCACCACCCAGAGGACTGGGGGAGGGAGAGGGAGGGGAGGGGGAGAGGGAGAGGGAGGGGAGGGGAGAGGGGGG
>BROE01000019.1:5567475-5585573 GCA_036571765.1 Plecoglossus altivelis
GGGGGGGAGGGGGAGGGGGAGGGGAGGGCAGCCAGCCTCCTTTCTCAGGCTCTTGTCCAGACTCCAGACACCAGGAACCACCTCCGGAGAATCGGGGCTCCGTAGCCAGGACATTTGTCCTTTTTTTGTTTTTAGTGGTTGGGGGGTTGTTATTTTGAGTCCCCTGTGCATTCCATTACCCAGACCTCAGTCCAGGGGCAGCTGTGTGTGTGTGTGTGTGTGTTTGTGTAAACATGAATGATAGGGGGCGGAGGGTTCTGTTAATGTGAAACCTGATGCTCCTCTAGCAGCTACTGTGTAAGTGCCCGTTCTGTAGTGGTGTAACCTTTGCCCTCGCGTGTGTGAAAGCAAGCACACGTGCGCACTCCCAAAGCACTGTAATGAGTAAACTGTGTGTGTGTGTGTGCGTGCGCGTGCTTGTGCGTGCGTGCGGGAGTGTGTTTGACATGCACAGATGCAGTCGTAGTTAAATCCCAGTCTGTTGTTGCTGTCTGGAACACCTGCTCTCAGCTTGCTGAAGTGACTCTCCAGCCATCTCACCTTCCCTCAGATGCCGCGCACACGCCCTCCACCCGCACGCACGCCACTTGCACACTCACCACACGCACGCCGCACACACGCCGCACACACGCCACACACACTCCACCTGCAGCACCACAGCCCCCAATGCTTCCTGCACGCTCACATAGTTTTCACAGATGTGTTTAAGCAGGCACTCTCAGATCCAGTGCATGTTACAGTAGACTGCACTCACTGAAGTACCTGTGTTGAAGGACCCAATGCAGATCCTTCCGTGTCTGACAGACCACAGGATGGCCTGTTAGGACGAACGCAGATTCCTTTCCCACCGACACGCATGCACGCACACTCGCACACGTGGCGTATACAGGCAGCTCGCCATCACACACCTGCCTCCACGTGAGCTGTGCGTGTGAAGGGAGCGCTGACGGAGGAGAACAGGCAGAGGAGTCTCCTCTGGGAACGCTGTGTCCTTGCTGCCAGGACACCCAGACTCCTCTACGCCACTGTGTGTGTGTGTGTGTGCGTGCCTTGCGTTTGTGTGTGTGTCGTACATGTCATTTGCCAACCACGCCAGCAGGATCACAGAAGCTCCTCCTCTCCTCCTCTGAGCTGGGTGTACGCCTACAGCTACTCCTCAAGGAGAATCCACTCTGATAAAGCAGAGAAGGACGTTTAGGCCCATATGGGAAGCAGCCACAGAGCGCGGCTGCTCTTCTGGCTTGTCAGAGAGGTAGAGGGAGAGGTAGTGGAGACACCGCCCCATCCCTTTCTTGTCACTGAACTGAACGGCGATCTCTGAATTGAAGGCAACTCTCTTTTCTGTCCTCCTGCTGTTGTTATTTTTAGGCCGAGCTGAACAGGCAGAGGAGATGAAAGCTCAGACTGAACATTTCTCTAGTGGTGTGGTTATTAATATCCACCAATCTATTGCAATTTAAAACCACTGCATTATTGAAACGAAATCACGACCTGTCATTTTAACTCTGGTAAGCCTATGAGCTTCCAGATGCTGGCCCCTCCCCCATGTACAAGGATGGAGGGATTTCCTAGCCCACTTCCTCAAATGTCCTCCACAGACTCTGACCTCCACAGACTCTGACCTCCACAGACTCTGACCTCCACAGACTCTGACCTCCACAGACTCTAACCTCCGCTGACCTCCGCAAACCTCCTAACCTCCGCAGAATTGCTAAACTCCACAGACCTCCTAACACCTCTACAAAAAGCATGACCTGGATGCACTCTGGCCTTTTAAAACATCACCTGTCTGCAGTGAAAGCCTTGTTGCTCGAACAGCAGTTTTGACCACTTAGATCCCCCAGTCTCCCTGTTCTGATGTGGAAGCCTGAGAACTGATGGGTGGGCCCTTGTTGGAGGGAACACTCCGAAAACCTCTGCCTTTTCTGATTGGCAGAGTGGGGAATTTGGCCTTCGTTGTTGTTGGCAGGACAACAACAGAATGTTTGGGGACAGTTGCCAAGCAATGCGGACGGGTTTTGATTTACGATGACGTCTCCCCCCTTGCAGCTTGATGCAATTAGTGATGTAGTCGAGGGGTTTGGCGGGGCCACTCTAGTATTATGTTTTAGGAGTTTATTTATCTGTGACTCCTATCATTCCTTCCACAAGATCTTTTTTTCCCCCTCCACCACATTCTGGGTGATACGTTTCCCCTCATCTGTGTTTCATATTAGCCTCTCCTTCCTCTGCTCTCCCTTCTTGTCTTACTGGTCCCTTCATCGGGTCAGCATATCTCCTCTCTCTTCCGCTCTTCTCTCACTGTCTGTCTCTCTCTCTCTCTCTCTCTCTCTCTCTCTCTCTCTTTGTCTCTCTGTCTCTCTCTCTCTAATTATTTCTGTCTAGTTCTCTGTCTTTCTGTCTTAGGCTCTCGCCCCCCCCCCTTCCTGATGTTAATGCTGTGTGGCCAGGCCATAGTAATGACTGGACGGGATGACCAAGCTTTCAAGCTTGTTCTGATTGGACAAAGTGCTTTCACAAAGGGTTGGTTTTAATTCCTGGATTCAGGTCAGGGATAGGACAGGGCCATTGTACAAGAGCCCTCTACATTGCACTCATCTCCAGAGCACACGCATGCTCAGCGGGGTATGATTTGATGGAAAAACCAAACGATCAGTTGCCGTTGGACTGCTTGGGTTTATGGCTCTAAGCTTGTGTTTGGTTTCAGAAACTCTTAGCGAAGCTGACGTCAGCGGTCTTCAAACCCACGCTGCCGTGCTAGCGCGGCCGCGACGGGGTTTCAACGAGAGGCGCAGATGATGGTCCTGGCACGCAGAGAGCCACGCGCCTCTCAGGACCCGCGGCTCTCTGTGGCACCAGTGCTCGCAGACACCAGCTGCTCCTGCACAGCTCCTACACAGCACGCCACCACAGGGAGACGCTTGCTGTGCAATTAACTAACTGCGTTTAAAACTTTGCATTTCAGTCAGCTCGCTGGGTTATAGTAGGTGGACATCCTTTTGGTAATAGAAGTTCCTATTGTAACAGATGTTCTCCCTCTCCCTTCCTGTGTGTGTGTGTGTGTGTCAGGTGTGTGGGCCAGCCAGGTGGTGGTACCCCACAAGGTCAACGCTGTGCTGGGGAAGAACGTGACCCTGGGCTGCCGGGTGGAGGTGGGCACCAACCTGAGTCTCACCCAGAGCACCTGGGAACGCCGCCTCCCCTCCGGCTCCGTCACCGTGGCCGTCTACAACCCTGTGTTCGGCATCTCCATCCCTCCCGACTACGCCCGCCGCCTGTCCTTCCGCTCGCCTTCCTCCTTGGACGCCACCATCATCCTGGAGGACGTGGGCTTCGCCGACATTGGGGTCTACACCTGCAAGGTGGCCACCTTCCCCCTGGGCAACACGCAGGCCTCCACCACCGTGAGCGTGTTGGGTAAGAGCAGGCGGGAGAGAGAGGGAGAAGGGGTAGGGAGCGCAGGAGAGAAAGTGAGGGGGTGAGAGAGGGAGAAGGGGTAGGGAGAGCAGGAGAGAAAGTGAGTCGGAGGAGAGAGGGAGAAGGGGAAGCGAGAGCAGGAGAGAAAGTGAGTCAGGAGAGGGAGGGAGAAGGGGTAGCGAGAGAGAGTGAGGGGGAGAGGGAGGGAGAAGGGGTAGCGAGAGCAGAGAGAAAGTGAGCAGGAGAGGGAGGGAGAGTGTTGTGACAACTTTCAACAGTGTGTTTCACCGCTAACTGTGTATGCGAGTGTGTGTGTGTGTGCGTGCGCCCGTCTGTTTGTGTGTCAACTGTGTGTTTATGTGGGGGTGGCTGTGTGCTTGTAAGAGTCTGAATGTAATGCTGTATCTTTGCAAAGAGCCCCTTGTAAAATGAATTAATAATGCATGTGGCTGGTGAGCAGCAAGGCTCTACCCACGTCACTGGGCCAGAGGGAGGGAGGGGAGGGGAGGGGAGGAGGGGGAGGAACCCAGGAGGAGGGAGGTGAAGGATGGAAGCTTGAAGAGGACTAGGTGGAGGGGGGCCGGACAGGATAGGAGTGACTTCACAATAATGTAGTGTTCCAAGCAGACGTGCTGGTGGAGAGATCTGGGGGACAGGAATGGGAGCAATGAGCGCTTGTAGAGAACCAGCCTGCTATAATTAGAACAGGAGGAATGCGGTGAGCTGTAAGGGTAGTGTGTGTGTGTGTGTGTATGTGTGTGTGTGTGTGTGTGTGTGTGGACAGGAGTGTGTTTGTGTGTGTGTGTGTGTGTGTTTGGGTTGCACAGTTTAGGCGGACCTCTATTTTAAGGGGTCCCTGAGGAGTGAGGGTGGGGGTTACATTGATGTAGTGTTTGAAAGGTTACTTGAAGCTCTTTTGCTGCTACTATAGAGCTGGAAAAGAGAGGAGAGAGAGAGAGAGAGGGAGGGAGGGCGGGGTGAGGGTGGAAGATGGAGAGAGTGGCATAAGTGGAAAGAAAGAGATGGAAAGAAGGAAAAAAAAATAGAGGGTGATGAATGAATGAAAGATGGGGGGCTTTGGGAGCGTCTACCTCAGCCAGCTCAGGATCAACTCTGCCCCAGATCCATCAAGACTGCTGAATTGACTAACACTGCCACCTTTGTGTTTGTGGCGGTGTGTGTGTGTGTGTGCGCGCGCGTGTGTGTGTGCTTGCGTGCGTGTGCGTGCGGGTCTCAGTGGAGCCCAAGGTGTACGTGTCGGCCGGCTCCACACCGCTGATCGACGGCGGTAACGAGACGGTGGTGGCCACCTGCATCGCCGAGCGGGCCCGCCCCCCCGCCGAGGTCTCCTGGGAGTCCAACCTGTTTGGCCAATCAGAGGTGCAGCTGCTGGACGAGGCCAATGGCACCACCAGCACCCAGGTGCGCTACGTCTGGCAGCCCACGCGCCACATCCAAGGCCTGGCCTTGGCCTGCGTGGTGCGGCACCCTGCCTTGCAGACGGACTTCCGGATCCCCTACCAGCTCAACGTGCAGTGTGAGTGTGTGGTGTTGGGAGGGGGGGGGGGGGGGGGCGTGGCCGGGTGACGCCCCCCTGCGGTGTTTGACCAGCTGTTCTCCTGCTCTGTGTGTAGATGCTCCTGACATCTCCCTGGTGGGCTATGATGGAGACTGGTACATGGGCCGGGAGAACGTGCAGCTGACCTGCAGGGCCAACGCAAACCCTCCAGCGCACCACTTCAGGTGGATCAGGTGCGTGTTTGGGTGGTTTACCAAGTGACGGACAAATGAAACATGTTTGTTTCTTTATTGGTATTTAACTGTGTGTGTGTGTTCCACAGGCTGGACGGAGACATGCCTGAGGGTGTAGAGGTGGTAAACAACACACTGCTGTTCCTGCGCTCCCTCCAGAAGAACGACTCTGGCGTCTACAGGTGTGAGGTAGCTAACGACATCAGCCTCCGCAGCCGAGACCTGCGTATCCTCGTACAAGGTGAGGGGAGGAGCCGGCCGAGCCGGCTTCACATGCAGCTCCACACGCAGCCTCACTGACAGCCTCCTCACACAGAGCCTCTCAGCCTCACATACAGCTTCACAGGGCCTCACACACACCCTCATTGACAGCCTCCTCATTCAGAGTCTCTCAACCTCACACAGCCTCTCGGGGCCTCGCACAGCCTCTCCAGGCCTCACACAGCCTTTTGGGATCTTACACACAGCCTCTTGGGGCCTCACACAGCCTCTTGGGGCATCTCGCACAGCCTCTCCTGCTTTCTGTCCTTTACTCCTGTCTAATGCTTTCTAATGCCCTGTTCTGTAACACCTGAAAGCCAGCTCTTTCTTTCTTCTTTGCTTGAAACACACTGAGGCTCCATGTGCACATAAACATGAGCCATAAATCCCACTGAGGAAAGTAACTCCCCCCACACACAGCCAGTCTATTCAGCATTTCATCCTGTCAGACCCCAGTGTGTGTGAGTCCAGGGGGTGGCACCGTGGGTACAGCACGCTGCATTAGTGCCCCATTATTTCCGGTGCTCAGATGTAAGAGTCTTAATTACAGGCTGATTAGCCTTGATTAAGGCTCCAGATGTTCAACAGGAGAGCAGCTCCCTGCCTGGACAATCCCATCTGCTGGGCCCCTGTCCTCGGACCCCACGCCCAGCACCCTCCACCTCTCCACCCCTCCCTCCGTCCTCCCACCCGCATGCTATGTGTGGGCTGGCTGGGGAAGAGAGCATGTTCCCTTGCTAGGGTTTGGTGTTCACCCCCTCTCCCCTGGAAAGGTGTCTCACTGCCGCTGACTGCTGCTCCTTTCCCTGTGCCTGTCCACCTGTCTACCTGTCTACCTGTCTTCCTGTCTACCTTTCTTCCTGTCTGCCACGCTACAACGTTGACTGCATCACCCCATGCCTGTCTTCCTCGCTTCCTGTCTGCGTGTCATGCAGTGAACGCGTGCAAGTCTTGACTGAGAGATGATGATGATGCTGCTGAGGTTGTCCCAGATTCATGAAACATTCACCGGTTCTTTTCAACTCCTCTTCATTATTTATGAAACCCCCCCCCCCTCCTTTTCCGCTTTGAAAGGAGCTCGTGTTTTGGTGCGCGTGTGTGTTCCGTGTGTGCGCCCCCGGGGTGTGTGTTCCTTGTGCGCCCCCCGGGGTTATGTGTTTCGCCGTGTTTATGTGTGTGGCGCGCGCCCACACATCCTTACCCCGTCTCCGCATGGCGCTGTGTTCATTCACACACATACTGTACCGTAATCCAACGGGAGTCCTTGGGGCCATGACGTCAACCATGTGAATGTGACAACCCGATGTCTGTCCAGACGTCCCTCTATCCATCTGTCGTGTCCGCAGGGGCCCAACACCCCCCACACCCCCACCCTCCCTCCCGCACACCCAGAACTCCCCCGAGAGCATCTGTGAGCCTGCAGGACGAAGGCGTTTTGGTAGCAAACTCCTCCCCCGACTGTGTGTAATCCCTGCGAGCTTCAGTGGTTAACTCCAGACTCAGCATATGTGCTGGGAGGTGGGAGCAGAAGGCCGGAGGGGCTGAGATCTCCACAGTGGAACGTGATGGGAAGCTGCTGAGACGAAGCCATGCGTGATCATGGGCTGTCCAGCCAGCAGCAGAGACGCCCTGCATCCACAAACAGGAAGTCACCATCTCTCCATTGACGGGTTCTAAAAGGGGGCTCCGAGCTTGCTGATTGGCTCTGTTGTAAATCCCTCCCATCTCTCCAGTCCTTCCTGGTAGATCCTAACCTATTAGAAACCTCCCCCCTCCCCTCCTCCATCAGTCCCCTGTCGACCTCTACATTCTCATTGACTTGAACACCTGCACCTCCTTGTTTTGATCTGATGTACTGCACATACAGGAAGCTCTTCATAAAGCTCATATGAGCCTGGGTTTGGAAACTGAACAGAATCAGCTGGGGTCCCGACAGCCCTCTGCCTGAGGATTTCTGTGGGCGTTAGAACAGCGACATCGCTTCAAACAAGGAAACAGCAACAGGTTCTGGTCTGACATTTAAGTCCCAGACGGCATAGCTCTCCTCTCCCTCCCCCTTCCCCTCCATGGTCCCTTCTAGAACAGTGACATCAGATTCCCTCCACCCCTGCTTCTCCATAGTTCTGGGATGTATCTACAGCCTCCTCCCAGCAGTCACTGGTTTGATGTTACTCTGTCTATAGCCTCTCTAGTCAGCTATAGACTGTCTATAGCCTCTCTAGTCAGCTATAGACTGTCTGTAGCCTCTCTAGTCAGCTATAGACTGTCTGTGTTCTCACTAGTCAGCTATAGACTGTCTATACTGTCTGGGAAGAAATCACCACAGTCTCATCTCTAATATGAAATGATCATTTTCGATCTATTAATGTGACTTCTATACCCTTTTAAAATACCTTCCCCACAAGAGAACATTTGTTTTGATGGATTGTTAAAGCAAACCAGAGGCTGCTGTGATCTAATTTAGATTTAAATGATGTTTGTTTTTTCATGTCCCTTTGTAGCAAAATGCTGATGTAGTTGGCATTGACATTCTCTACTTTTCTGTCTGTCCATCCCTCCTTCCCTGAACCTCTCCTTTATCCATCCCTCCCCCCCTCCTCCCTCCTCCCCGTCCTTCCCCCTTCCTCCCTCCATTAGATCCTCCCACCACCTCCATGCCCTCCACCACCCCTGCGCCTGTCCTCACTGCAGCCTCCTCCTCCTCCTCTGGGGGGGATAAGCGGCAGGTTCTCTTCACCTCCCCCACCCTGGCAGCCCTGCCTAGCAGCAACCTGGGCAGCATTGTGGGCGGGGCGGTGGGCGGGGCACTCTTCCTCCTCCTGCTGCTGTCGCTGGGCGGGGTCTGTTACCTGCGGCAACAGCAGACCTTCCGTGGCAACTATTACACTAAGCAGTACCTTGGGCCCTCAGACATGCAGAAGGCCCCTGCTCAGCACGAGCTGCAGCCCACCAAGACAGGCAACAACTATGGCTCCAACCACCAGGACCGCGACCGCGAGGAGTGGGGCGACCGCGAGCGTAACCATGACCGCCGTCACCTGAACAACCATAACCACAGCCACGAGAAGGGGCACACGCCTAACGGCCACACCAGGGCCATGAGGGAAGCCAGCCTGCACCAGGACCACCTGCGCTACTCCAGCCCCCACCATCCAGGCCATGCCAGATACGTCCCCCCTCCCGCCCTCATGACCAACGGCTCCCCCTACCTGTCGGATGACTGCTACGACAGCGGGCCAGAGGGGGACTACGTGTCTCACACAGACGGCTCAGTCATCTCTCGCAGGGAGTGGTACGTCTGACCCATGACTCTCGGCAGACTCGTGCGCTAGGGAGACGCCTCGGGAGAACGGCGCCAGAGGGTCTCACGCATTCTTTAAGAAAAGACATCTCTCTCTCCCCTCCTATTCAAGACTCTTTAGTCTGAGAGTGGTTTTTTTCCCTGATGTAGAGCCCCATCATGGACAGACAGTGTGGATTGCCTAGCCACACTGGTTGCTGGTGCGGGCGTGCCTATATTCTGCACTGGAGGGCAAATGTAGCGTTTGGTTTTCTGTGTGTTCGGAGTCTGATTTCTCATGCACTGCTGTCTCTGCCTTGTGGTGTTGTTGAGGTGGAACGCCACGCCACTTTAGCCCACCATCACGGTAGATCCCGTTCTCGCCCTAGGAAAAAGCAGAGGAAAAAGTTCCAGTGTCGCCTCAGTGTGTCTGTTTTAAAGCAAATCCTTAAGTTAAACCGAAGACCATTTACATGAGTTTAGCATCTGTTCCTATGTCGGGAGGATTTGAGGCTTATGTGTGATCGTGGCATCAAGGGTTATAATGTAAGAGTAGAAGGCAGAGATGGTGCACCATGGAGTCACCGCCGGTCAGAGCCTGTAACCACCTCTGGAGAACAGAGAGGGATGAATCATCCCCTGGGAGAGAGAGGGGAGGAGGGAGGGAAGGATGGAGAGGGGGGGGGGAGGACAAATGCAGGGGGAGGCCTAGAGAGAGAAAGAGAGAGAGAGAGAACCGTTTCTCCAAATTATTTCAATATTCATTCCAGATTTCATTTCGATGTATCTGTGGTCTGGTACCCACAGAGAGAGAGAGAGAGGCAAACACAGACTGACAGATCCCCCTTTCCTCGCTGTGAGCCGAGAGCATGGATAGCAAACACTTTGACGCCAGTTAGTACTTTTTCTACACATGCGTAAGTGCCAACCTCTTTAGTGTTGTCAGGTATTAAAGTAGAAGCTGCCTTTGCAGCAGGACTCCAGTTGGACTGTATATGTTGGTGCAGTTTCTCTTTCTCAGATAACGGTATTGACTAATCAATAGCACTTGATTATTTGTTTATATGAATCACTTTGTGTATCACCTTATCGTACAGGGATACGCAGCCCTAGGTAGAGTTCAATGGATGTGATGTTAGACCATCTTGAAACAGTATGACGACCGTCAAACCAGCTCCACAAGTAGAGACACTCCACACACACTTACTGTACTTAGAAGTGCTTTTCGTTGTATTACTAGGCAGCACTGCTCACAGGGAGACGTGAGATGATGTAATGAACTCTGTGAATGGGTGAGGGGAAAGCAAGCTGTCAGTTTGGTGGCTTCATCTGCTCCGTTCAAGAGACGGCTGGAAAGAGAATCCATCTTCCTGGCTTCGAAAGCTTTCTGCCACCGTTCTGGGTTCGGTAATGTGACCGGTGCCTTATCGCAGACAAACAGGAGTTTGAAAGTAATAAGACGTTATTATTTATTGCTGTCAAGGTTTTTCCCAGCCGATGGAGCGACCTCCCGGGTCCCCCTGCTAGGAGAGACAGCTCGGTTTGGCCACGTTCTTCTTCTGTTCCCCCCTCCGCCTGTCTTCTGAGGGGCTGTCTTCTGAGGGGCTGTCTTCTGAGGGGCTGTCTTCTGAGGGGCTGTCTTCTGAGGGGCTGTCTTCTGAGGGGCTGTCTCGTGTGCCATCTCCCCTGCTCTGTCTTCTCTCCACAGCATGAAGTTTGACGACGGCATTATTTGTGCTCACACGACGATTCTTTGACGACACGCAAGCGGCGAAGCACCCAGTGTACGCTGCGCTCGGTTAGAACGGCGCTCCTGTGCAGGCTCCAGGGCGCTCCTGCGTAGCATCAGACTAGGGGGGCCCCGCTCACGGGGCCTCGCCCGCTCACGGGGCCGCTGATGAAGACTTTTCTCTGACGCCCTGGCAAGCACCTTCCTGTGTGTTCACGTTTGTCTTGTATATAAGAGACAGGGTTCTGTCAGCTCAAACGATTTCAAAGCAAGACATAATGAAAGAAATAAAATTTTAAAAAGTTGGAAAAAAATCATATGCTGTATCAATGACGACGAACATTGTTTTGTAAATCTTTCGAGAAACTTTTGTTTTCAATAAAGCACCTTTTTTTCTGTGAGTTTTCTTCCTGGCCTGACTTGCAGCTGCTTGACTGAGAGAATGCATGCTGTCTGGCAGATCCCCACACCCATCAGTGTCTCTGTGGCTCCACTGGTGACGTCATCTGTTGCTCCCTCGCTCCCCGCGCAGACCGAGCACCCCTCAATCAGTGCACGCGCACACGTGCACACACACACGCACACACACACTCGCCAAATCCGCTCCGAGCACACAGCGCGCACATGCTCCTAGAACAGTCTCTTGCACATCCTCTCTCCTCCACCACCACTTCTCTGCCTCCTGACGCTCGATCTGCGAATTGATTGGATAATTTCAACTCTTCCAACCTTCCCCGCACCTGCTTTTCTAAAGAGTCAGCAGAGATCAAGGAGCTCGGCTGTGTTTTCTTACAACCCCCCCTCCACCCAACTCTCCGGTGGTTCACTTGTCCTCTCGACTGGCTTAGTGATAGAACAGAAATTGCCCTCGCTCTCTTCCATGCTCTCGTATCCTTTGTGTGTTCCCCCCTCCCCATGTCTCCCTCCCAGCGGCTCCCAGCTGGTGAAATCAAACGCTCTGTGTTTATGTCTGCCCCTGAGTCCTTCTCTCCAGGCCATTGACTCTGTCCCCATGGCAACAGCCTCATCTGGAGCTGGTGACAGAGGCTGTCTCCCTCAGGACTCGTACAGCCTCTACCTGCTCCAAGAGAGAGAGGCTGTGACAGGCATGGAGAGAGAGACAGGCAGCGGGAGAGAGAGAAAGGCAGAGACAGGCAGGGAGAGAGAGAGAGACAGGCAGGGGGAGAGAGAGAAAGGCAGAGACAGGCAGAGAAAGAGAGACAGGTTAGGGGAGAGCGAGAAAGGCAGAGACAGGCAGGGAGAAAGAGAGAGGCAGAGACAGGTAGGGACAGACAGAGACAGGCAGGAGGAGAGACAGAGAACGGCAGGGGGAGAGAGGCTGAGACAGGCAGGGAAAGAGACAGAGACAGGCAGGAGGAAAGACAAAGGCAGGGGGAGAGAGAGGCAGAGACAGGTAGGGAGAGAGAAAGGCAGAGACAGGCAGGAAGAGAGAGAGAGACAGGCAGGGAGAAAGAGAGACAGAGACAGGCAGGGCGAAAGAGAGACAGAGACAAGCAGGGAGAGAGAGAGAGAGAGACAGGGAGGGAGAGAGACAGGCAGGGAGAGAGAGAGGCAGAGACAGGCAGGAGGAGAGAGAGACAGGCAGGGAGAAAGACAGACAGAGACAGGCAGGGAGAGAGAGAGGCAGAGACAGGCAGGGAGAAAGAGAGGCAGAGACAGGCAGGAGGAGAGAGAGACAGGCAGGGAGAAAGTGAGACAGAGACAGGCAGGGAGAGACAGAGACAGGCACAGGGAGGGTGCTGGGAGAGCAAGGTAACGGGTTTCTGAAGGACAGAGGAGAATGAGAGAATAAGCCAGTGGGTTTCAAATGGATCATTATAACCTGCTGCTTCTAGCAGGGGAAAGCAGGGAGATCACAGGTGACCTTGGCCTGTGTCACCGTGAAAAGCTCTGTCCAGAAAGTCTTTATTTCTGTTGGCGGTCTTGGCAGGCAGTCGTTCGCATTGAGACAATGTTTTTCAAGGTCTCGGCGACCTTGAAGCAGAGCATGCTCTGTTCCGTGTGGGACTGACGCTTCTGCGGAGCTTCTCTGGAAAATAAGGAGAAATCTAGCTCTCCGGCTGTAATGATTTCCAGTCAGACATGCATGAATTACTGTAAAACCTCCATTTAGAAATCAATTAATTGATCTCACTGATCTTATCTTGTTGTCCTGCCCACACTGAGAGTTTCTAATTGAACGCAGAGGGAGGTGAAAAACCACTCAGTGACGACAGTGGAGTTGTTCGATGATAGTTAAAACGTAAGACAGTCTAGGATAGTCTACGGGCCGCACCAGTCACTGTTAGCATGGAGTTGGATTACAAGAGACCACCAGGATTGTATGACCTGACAGATGCTTGACAGTGTCAGACCACCCATGCACCATGGCTCTACCCTATGAGTTCGCTTGGAGCCACCCACAACACGAACATCTGCTCGCTCAGGGGTGTGGTGCTGGAGCGACCTTTGACCTTGCTGCAGAGGTTTAGGGAGGGACCGTTCTCATGAAGAGAAGCCTGTGACCCCCTCCCTCAATGTGACACTGGAGTTAGGGAGGTGTGTGTGTGTTGTCACCTCCGAGGCCTGACCCCGTGACACAAGCCTCTGCTTCCTCCTGGCCATCCATGGGGATCAGAGATAGGCCTTGTCTGTCAGCAACCTACTGAGCCCAGTGGATGGAGAGTGAAAGGAACGGAGCTTTAGACACCCTGGCAGTGGATTAAACCTCCACCTGTGTCCACAGTTCTGTCTTAACAGGCGTCGCCTGGATGGAGGGCTCTGTCTTGTTTGTGTTTGGGATCTCAGCTCCTGGAAGGTGCGAAGCGGGGAAAGCCATTAGCTCAGGTGTCTCTTAGAGGACCTCTGTCGTCAAGGCAAAGTGCTCACGCTTTAGTTAAGGTCGTCGTGCTTGACTCATCCCCAAGAGCGTGTTGTCATGGTTATCAAAGGAAAAGGTTATTCTATGACTAACGGTCCGCTGTTCGCCTCGCCTGTCTCGCTGGAGAGCTCTAGGGCTTGTTTTTGTCCAGCAGCTCTCTGGTATAGTGTACTCGCCCTCTGCTCTACAGATAGATCCAGTAGCTGCTCCTGTTGGTCACGGAGAGGGGATGGAAGGGGGAAGGGATGAGGAGGGGGAAGGGATAGGGAGGGGAGAGGGAAGGGAGAGAGAGAGGCATGAAGAGCAGAGCAGTGTTCAGGGGTCGGCCCAAGGTCCCAGCTTGTTTGTTCTGCATCGTAATTGAGATGTTACTTTGGATTCTCGTCTCAGCACATTATTGATTTTGCTACCGCTCAGGGAGCTAAGCAACTGGACTTGGCTGTCACACTCACTGGTCTCTCTTCCCCCCCCCTCATCGCTTGCTCCCCCTCCTTCTCAAACATGCTTCTTTCTGATCCCTCTATCACACTATATTACCAACATCCCACCTAGACCCTCAAGGGTGGTCTGTAATTGGCTCTAACTGCCCATAAGCAAGCTTTCTGCGAGTTTGATTAATCTTAATTAATCTTGATCAATGTTAATCCCCTCTTTGGACCCCCCCCCCATGGCGTGGATAACGAGCATGCGATACGAACAGTCCACAGAGGCCTTGCCAAGGCACTAGGACTGCAGCGCTCGGAGGAGTGGAGAGAGAGGAATGGGAGGACAGCATGGTGCCCCTAATTACACCGAGTCAGTGCTGCGAGACCCAACCAGCTGACACAGTCTGCAGTCTACCTATACCTCCTTAAACACACACACTCAAGCAGACACAACACTGTCCTGAACACAGAGGCTAACTGGGGTGTGTTATGCTGTGCTTTGCTGTCCTCACCTGTGCTATACGGTGCCCATGCTGTGTTACGCTGTGTCGTGGTCATGTCATTTTGTCCTGTCCTTTGCTGTGCTGTACTTGGCTCTGTGTTGTGTAGTGCTGTCCTGTGCTGACCTGTGCTGTCCTGTGTTCTGTAGTGCTGTCCTGTGCTGTGCAAGGTCAGTCCAGATGTTCTAGTGTTGTCTGTGTTGTGTCCCAGACCAGTCACAGGAGCAGAGATCCAACTCCATCGCCGTTGCAGGAGCGGTTCTGGGGGCGGTCCTCGCTCTCTTCCTCATCGCTGTCGTCATCATCGTCATCTTCACAGCTCGCAGGGCCCCCCCGCCAGCCTACACTGACAAAGTGTAAGTCCCTGATATTCCTCTGGGATCAGTATATCAATCTGTTTCTAATTGTTCATGATGAGAATGGGTAGCAGAGGATCTGAATGAAAGGTGTTGTTATATGTCTTCATGTCTGAAACTCCCTCCTCCCCTCCACCCTGAGGTGGGAGGCAGGCCTGGTTCTTGAGGAGGGCTGCTGCAGTATTCTCCCCTGGACCTGGAGGGAGGAGCCTGGGTGGGGGGGGACGGTGGCAGGCCGAGAGGGTACAAGGTTTAGAGGTGACAGGTAATTGCAGTCTTGGCAGCCGTCCCTCAGTCTGTTTTGCTGAGTGTGTTTCTAGAGGCAAACCTGAACTCATGTTAAACTGTATGTTGGGGAAAAGAGGAGGAACTTTTCCATTCAATTATTTACAGGAGAGTCCGGAACACCCTGGTCCTAGAGTAGGACTGACATGGGGTGTGGGTGTGTGTAGGTGTGTGTGTGTGTGGGTGTGTGTGGGTGTAGGTGTGTATGCGTATCCGTGCGCGTGTGGGTGTGTGCGTGTGCATGTGGGTGCATGTGCATGTGCGTGTGGGTGCATGTAGGTGGGTGTCTGCGCGTGGGTGCATGTGGGTTGGTGTGTGTGGGTGTGTGTGTGTGTGCGTGTGCGTGCGTGTGGGCGCAAGTGTCTCTGAGACTGTTCTTCAGACTGTGGTTTCCTGGGACACACGCACGCACACAAACATACACAACATAACAATACACAGCCGCAGCACCAGATGAAAACGGATCTTTTATCAGTCAGAAAGGCATTTCCTATAACAGGACATTAAGCATAACAACAGCATCTGTTTCTCCTTGTGTCCATCCTCCAATTACACCGTAGATATGAAGCCTCATCCGGCATCTTTACTCCTGGGAGGATTACATCACTCCTTTTTTCCTTTTGTTCTTCGAAGGCCTCCAGTCCCACACCTCGCCTGTCTGTCTTTGTTTCCTCACCAGCCACTCGCAGACTCGCTTTCAGAACTCGAGATGAGCTGGCCAATCAGCTGCTGTCTTCCTCGGAGCCAGTGGGTGGCTGCACGCAGAGCATTGCTCATAAATGGTTTCCTCATGCTAAAAGACACAGTGAGAACGTCTGAGGGTGGAACAGTCCGGGTTCTTCCAGGGTTTATTACCCTATGTACAGTGCATCCACACTGTGGAACGGAAGAGTTATCCATTACAGACAGACAGGATGAGCTTTGCTGAGACGCATGAATCATACTAAAGCTGATCAGCTGTCACAGAGGCAGTTTAGAGTGAATCCTAGGAGACTGATTGCTGGGGCTAAGGTGGTTCCTGCGGTTGGTGCCCTGTGCGTGTGTGCGCGTGTGCATGCGTGTGTGCGTGTGTGCGTGCATGCATGCGTTGCGTGTTATTGCACGACAGTATCTACAAACGACGTGACTCCTCACGGTCCAGCTTGAGACAGCCTCCCGTGACCAAGAAGCTTCACAATTATTTGGATCCTTTCTTTCATCCTTCAAACAGTCGGGTGACGGCCGTCCAGTGGCTCCTCCGAATCCTTGACCTTCACTCCGTCCTTCTCTGACCGGAGTTTTACATTTGGACTCTGGAGCCGTCGGTCTCGGCAGCATTGGGGCCTGTTAAGGAGCCGAGTCCCAGACAGGCTGGGAGAGAAAACAGAAGGCCTTCAAGAACTGGCCAAGAGAAACACAAGCCTGATCTGAAACTCTGAATCAAACAGCTGTGTGTCAAAGGAAAGAACATTTTCCATGCGTCTTTGCATCTGCGAGCCATATTGAGTGTAGCAAACGCGAACCCACACGCGTGCACACACGCACACATACGAATGCAGCACAAACACACAGGTTCGGAGGGGTGTGTTTGGGTCCGGCCCGGTTGTGTGTGTCGTCTGATGCCAAGTCAAACGCTGCAGTCCTGGGAGTGACCCCAGCTCTGTGTCCCGGAGGAAGAGGCACCGTGGGCCTCATCCTGCTCTGTCATCACACAGACATTAAAGCCCATCTCCTAATGCATCAGGTGCACTCTGTCCCTCAGCCTACTGTGGGAAACACACGCAAGGTCATTAACAATACATCAGCCTCCAGGAACCTCTCGCCCCATCCCGACTCCCGGAGTGAGAGCGACTCCGACTTCAGTGGTTTTCTTGGCTCCGAAGCAGAGGATCCCACTGTGAAGTACCTAAACAGCTGACGGTTAGAGTTCAGGAAATCAATGACTATGACATCCACTTATATATGGATATAGGTCAGGGTGTAGACGGGGTTTTTTTGTCGTTTGGGTTTCAGCCAGTGTGAGTATGGGGCTGTGACCTTGGCTGCAGTCTCTGTCTCCAGAGAGCCAGGAACGTCCCTCATCTTGATGGAGACTCATCCATCCAGAACTCGCTGCTCCTCATCCCCACATGCGCACGGTCTCCAGGGAGACGCGGGGATGTGGATGGAGAGAGGGCGAGCGAAGGACACGCGGAGAGGCAGAGAACGGGGGGGGATGAAGAAAGCGCTGAGGATGTCCACAGGAGGTCGTGTAGAGTAGGAGCCTACTGCAGGGTGAGGGGAGAGAGGAAACGGTTTGTGCTCAGGGTCTGTGTGTGTGTGTGTTTGTGTGTGTGTGTGTGTGTGGGGGGGGGGATTCTGAGGTGTTTTGGAAGAAAATGGGTGGAGATTAGGTTGACTTGCAAGTCAAGCGTGAGGTGAGGCGTGATGAAGGGCTGGCCGTTAAGTTAATCACTCCATTTACTGCAGCTTAGAGCCTGTCGATCTGACTGCAGAATGGATTTGGTTCGCAGCAGTAGCCATTTCTAACATAATACTGTTAATCTGGTTTAACCACCTTGTAATTACACGGCTCCAGGACACACAACGCAACTGTGCCGTGGGGCGTTTAGAAGGCTTCACCGGTGGACAAAACCTGACCTCTTCTTCTGTCCTCCAGGATTGACCTCCCTCCGACACACAAGCCCCCTCCTCCCTACACGGAGAGACCCCCCGCCATCCCTCTGGCTGTCCACGCCACCCAGGTGGCCTCGCTATCACAGGTAACCCCTCTCCCCCTCCCCCTTCCCCTGCTCATCCCTCTTCCCTCAGCCAGCCCCACCCTCCAACCCACAGTGCATCAATAATGCTGCTGGCATGAAGAATGTGGAGCTAAGGAGCTGTGGCTGAGATAACCGGCTGGGACTATTATTCAGTTGCATAGCCACACTCGGCAAGTAGAAACACAGACTTCCAGTTTTAAACGGTTAGATGAGTGATAGTCATCTTTACTTGTGATCCCCACCCATGCAGTCCATCACTCTCCCTGCCCGCCACCCTCGCTCCCCTCCCCGTCCCTCCCTCCCCTTCCTTCCTTCCTTCCTTCCTTCGCCACCCACCCTTCTCTCCTGTTGCCGTTTCATCTCATTTGCCGCCTCATTTAAGAGAGTTAATTAGTATTCAGGTTCATAAAAGGATTGGAGCAGCTTTGGCCCTTTATACTCCTCTGCCCCCCCCCCCCCCCCCCCCCCCCC